>CM035836.1:408507342-408680940 GCA_020510985.1 Pholidichthys leucotaenia | reverse complement strand
CTGTTTAGATTTGGAAGTGATGCTCAATGAACGTCAATGTAGAAAATCGTGAGAAGATACATTGTACTGATGATTGCATGTGATTTAAATTGATAAAAATGATAAACAGGAGGGAATGTCAGAAAAATTATGTGTATGCATATTATCATTTTTATATAATCCAATCAAGTATATATAACTGTATGTAACTGTCTGCTGAAAAATACTAAAACTGTCTGTGTATTAGAAGTTTTGTACATGATGCATGAAGATTGAAGTTGTTTTTTCTTATTTTAATTATGTTGAAATTCCAGTTCTCCTTTCATGGTAGATTTAGCTTAAGGCACATGATGACCTGGGCTGCACAGTATGACCTGCCCTAAGAAACTGTTACTCCTTAGAACACAAGGTGGACTCTGATAAAGTGAAACTGTTCCTTTTTCTTTGATGTCAGCATATTTCATCATGATTGTATAAGGGAGTATATGATAGATGTTTCTGTTTGATCATGCAAACTGCTGTGTATAAATTGTCTGAACTCTGATGATTGTCTTTAGTACTGATCTCCTGTAACCAGGGTTTGTGCTCCTTGCATTGTAAGTAAACAAAAGCTCATGAGAAATAGAATTTTGTGTCTTGAATCTTTATTGAGGTAACGAACTAATATACGATCACTTTTATGAGTTTCTAGATTCCTGACAACAGGGATTTGGGTGTTTCCTACGACCACTGTAAGGGGCCCTCAAGAACAACTTAAGGTGTTCTTGAGGCATACTTAAGGCCAACATCTTGCGTAGTTATGTTGTTCCTATGGCATTCGTAAGGCTGCCCTATGATAAGATTTTTTTGGGACATTCGTAGAAATCTTGGACAAGACTATTGACCTGGCCATGAACTTACAAATGGTCTACGAACGCTGGAAGAAGACCGTACGAAATGGTCCAACAATCGTTCATACAGTGTTCACAGCCGTCCTTAAGGGTATTTGTTACTGTAGCTTAAAAGGTTAATTCATTTTTCTCCACTCCATCAAATAACTAATTTTTTTTATTCTTCTGCTTTAATCTGTTATATTTGCAGTTGGTTTAGTGACATAAATGTATATAGAACGTTTATAATTACTAAAAGCAGCCTCTTTAGTCTTTGAAGTAAATCGTTAAAACAGTCATCTAACACAAGGCAAATATACCATCTGAAAGGATGCACTGCTCAATAATCTGATCAAATAATTTTTCCACAAAGCCAGGTTTCTCTGCTTCACTCCCAGTCAACAGCAGGTTGAAAATGTGCGTACACAAACTCAGTCCTCTTGTTGGACTTGATCGTATCCTACGATATCAAGATTGATAAATACTGATCTTTGCATTGAAATATGAGAACTTTTCTGTCTTACGTATGTTTGATAAGTGAGAGCCAATGAGTGCTGTTTATTTCATATAATATTCAACTTCTTGAGCCAGAAAGAAGAAAATGCAGTGAACTGCCTTTGTTAACTTGTTTATGTTTCTTTATTTACCCAATGGAAACAATAAAAAAATCCAATGGTTTGGATGTCTGTAACTGGCTTGGCATACAACTGCATCGACTAGTATTTTTAGCCCTGTGGGTAAAACACAAGAGACACAGAAGAAATTTTTAACGAGCTGTAAATGAATACAGGAATGTTTTTGGTCTGAAAAGAATATATGTATGCATGTCCTTGATGTCAAAACTTACAATGAATCCTGTATCCCTGGAAATGGCAAAGCATTATTTAAGAGCAAGTTGTTCTTGTTGTTGTTTTTCTTTTTTTGTGTAGATGTAGAAATCTTTACAGAAGCCAATTTGCATAAATAACAATTCTGCCTTCTGCCAAATTGGAAAGAAAAAAACAAACCATGAAAACATACAGAAACAGCTTTAACACAACCCTGACTTAATTGCTCATGTGGCAGACACTCCAGGGTCTGGATGCCTCAGTGTTCCTCAATCCTACACATCAACTGCATTTTGCTCCATTCACATTCCTCTACCAATTCTTCGTGTGGGTGTAAAATGTTATACTCACAGGACTTGACTGAATACTCAAGTCTGCTGCTGTCCTTTCATGGTGAGTGTGGACCAGCACTCTCTCTCCTTGACAAAGCTGTGCTCTTGCTGTGATGCCCTTTTGCACTTTCTATCTTAGTTCCCACTGGTAACTAGCTTGGCCACTGAAAGGGCTGGGAAAAAAAGGCCTTGGCATATCCTTCCATAACAACCAACAATCTCCCCCAGGCTCTCCATTGGCTCATGCCTCAAGGATCATTGGTTCTAATTGGTCACATTGAGCTTTGGGATAGGGAGTGAACAAGGTCTAAGTGATTTCCTAAAAGGAAGTGTAAGAAGCCCAAAACACAAAACTTTAAATTTAAAAATATCCAAATAAAAATGAGGGGGAAATATACAAGAATTATATTCACTGTATATATATATATTTCAGAAGTATTGCGATAGATATTTTGTGTGTTATTTTATAGTCAGTGTTTTATCTCTCCAGGTATTCCATAAAGCAGGGTTTACATAGTCTGAAATAAAGACATCATGTGTTGAGCACAACCCGTTCTCAGTAAAAAAACTATCTAATGAACGTTTTCCCACCGATCTAAAAACGTTCATTTGTCAGATTCTGGATGTTCGCCGTTGAGGCTGGGTCCTCCAATACCTGGTAGATTGGGAGGGCTACGGCCTGGAGGAACATTCCTGGGCTCCCACGTCCCAGATCCTGTATAAGGAGATGCTCCAGGCCTACCACCGTGCCCATCCCAACAAGCCCTGTGGACCACCAGGAGGCGCTCCTAGAAGGGGGGGCCCTGTCACGGGTGGCGATAGTGCGCCCTCTCCTTCCTGTTCATCTCTCCTCAGGTCATCAACGCACCTGAGTGAGAGGACACACCTGCACCCTCTCATCAGCCAGCGTTCATAAGGAAGCACCCTTCAGTGTTTCAACGCTGGCTCGTCTGGGTAGTCTGCCTTTAACAAGACAAGCAAGTATACGATTCACACGGGTGAAGAAATTATTAACTCATGTGCTTTCTATCGTCAGGTTGCTGCCATCGTGCGGGTGTGTCTTCGGGACTACGTGTGCTCTCCTGCCACACCATCATCCACCAATGGCATTCAACCTCCACCTGGTCAGGCACCACCAGCTCATCCCTTCACCCTGCTGGTTCATCTATTCCCCTCTGGGGCCCTGCCGGATCTCCCTTGGAGGCTCACATAAGTGGTAATTTGGCCGCCCATTTTCCCTTACTCCATTCCTCCACTCACGGCTCTTGTCTTCTCTCCATAGACTGTTTCCTCTGGCGAGTGACAATTTCTGTAGCTGTGCGGTGATTTTGATATTTAATAAAACCCTCAAACGTGTGTTGTTTGATTGTCCATTCTTGTTGCTGCATCGTGCATGTGAGCTGATTTCTAGCAACAATCATGTCAGAAAATAAAGTTTGCCTGGGTGTTTTTTTAGATACAAATGCTTGCAAATAACATACAGCTGTTAGATACTGGCTAGAAAACACAACAGGAATGTCGAACCAAGTGTTATCAAGTTCAGGTCAAAATTTTGTAACAATACCACAAAAAATGAATATACCGTATTACACAGCTTTTTTTCTCAGGTTGTAAACAGACATTTTTGAATGGCACAGTTTGGCACAGTTCACCTTGGAAAAACGTCTCTAACTTTTGAATGCTTCAACATAGAAGCTTCATCTTGGGATCTAATGAAAGGTGACACTTGGGATTATCTTGTTCCATATCCAAAAACACTGCCAGTAGTAATGTCACAGACTAAGTGAAGTTTTAATTATAAACATGCTTTACTGAACAAAAATGTCAATGTACAAAACATGCCATTTTCAAACAACAAATGTGAACAAATGTGAATGTGAATGGGTGGATAGCAGGATATGTAAACCGCTGTGGTCATCCAGAGATAAGAAAAAATAACTATATAAGTGAACAATTTAGTGCCTATAAAACCCTGTACCAAGTTTCACAACAATCAGAACACATCTATTGGAGGAGTTGATTTCACAAAAGTGAGACAGACAGATGGATTGTCAGCCCCATATCATAATCCCCCTTTTATAAGAATAAAGTCATTCCTGTCTGTCCTTTACAGTACATCCTCCATCCAGTGATTTATAAATGCTGCCCCAGTGAAAATCCAGTCTGTAGGACTATAATGTTCTGAATGAGGCTTTAGAAAATTATGAATCACTTTGTGAATCATTGGATTGAAAATGTACTTGTACAGATTGGATACAGGGGGTCCATTTGAGGTGCTCACTTGGTCAGGGGCCCGCTTGACCAGACCCTGTTTACACAGTAAAACAAAGGCATAATAACCCAGACATACACAGCACAGTTCCTTTTTTTACAGGAAAAAATAGCCTACAGTGCAATAAAAATAATACTAAAACATTACATTATAACACTTACCTATCCATAACCACCTCATTGCCGTTGGTGAACATCTCTACTCGAGGTTCCTCATCGTCAGACGAGCTAGAAATTTCTAATTGTTCGGTTGTTGCAACCTCCAATTGTTCCTTTACTAACTCGTAGTTCTGGTCACTCGACCGGGTCAAGTCATCCATGCTTTCGTGCATGTTCTTTAGGTTTAGTTTGCAAACCATTTTTCAAAACAAGTAAGTAAAATAGTGGCTAATACTAGCTTTATGCACAAGTCGGACTGTGTGTCGTCGTCTCCCAGCGGCTCAGGCAAAAGAGATTTTACGCATGGGAACGCATGGCTTTTACCAGAAATGTAAACAAGGAACATGCTCATGTAGGGTATTGCTGAATTCAGAAATCAATTGGCTAAACGACATATCCATCATCAGCATACTCAGCTACAATTGGCTCGTTGTATTTGTGGCAGTTGATGGGCAGGTCCTTCCGGGTAGGTTTTCAGTCATTGGTTATTGAAGGCTGTAAAAACCCAAATCGAGGCTCTTATGGGTCGAATGAGATGTCAATCGATTCTAAACCAATATGAAACTCCTTTGCCTTCCTGTTTACGGCTGTATCTGTACCGGAAGACCGGAAATACAGGGTTTTTTTCATTGCGCACTGAGACGTTTAAAATATGCCCGCCCCCGGTATCCCTGAGTGTTATAACCAGAATTAGCATTATTTAAATTGAGCAATTTGGGTGAAAGAGCAAATATCCAAATACCAAATTTTAAATAATGAATACCACTGTCATGAACAGATATCCTGATGAATGAATACAGTGGTGCTTGAAAGTGTCATGGACAGGGCTGAGGCATCGGTCCCGTTCTGTGATTGTGGCCGTAGTTCCTGATTATCTGATAATTATTCCAACTGGCAGTTATTGGAACCTGAGCCTGGCTCCCTGTCAGCCTATGGCCACACCTCCTCCCCTCTACTAGGCATCCACCAGTTAACGCTGTCACCTGTTGTATATTATTATTATTTGTCCTCCTCCTTATTTTCGACACACTCATTTATACACCTGCACACACTTAAGCACACTCCTTCATACATGCACATACACACACTTATGCTTACACACACACACACACACACACACACACACACACACACACACACACACACACACACACACACACACACATCCATTCTGACTCACAGTCACTTATGCACCTGCTCTGCCACACTCCTGCATCCACTTGACATCATTAGCTCTCTGGGTGCTTATGCTTGTTGGGTGGTGCACTCAGTGTGGCGATGCCAATCAATCGTGACTAGTCTTTAGTCAGGAATTTATTTGTCTATTCCACACTGGGTTTACGTTGATGTCCTGGAGCAGTTGGTTTCCCTTTTTCTTTGGACTGCTTGGGTGTTGTTTTCCAGAGCAAGCTGTACTCTGATGCCCTTGTAAGTCTTTCTCATTTTTGCACTTCCTATCCACTGGCCAGTCCTGTCTGGGAGCACGTGGGGGATCCTCCTCCTGTCAACTGTGCTCGGTCATCCGGTACTTTGTGTAGTAACTGTTTTTTCCATTTAACATATTGTGTATTTGTGTTTTCCCTTTCTGTTAATAAACACATTCACTAAACCAGCATATTGGGCTCGTACCAATTCATTTGTTTGCTGCGCATTTATGCAGCGGACATGACAGAAAGTAAATATGACTTAAAACATCATCAGATTTTCACACAAGTTGTAAAAGTAATAAAGAGAACCCAGTTAAATAAATGAGACAAAAATTTACTTTGTCATTTATTTACTGAGGAAAATGATCCACTGTTACACATATCTGAGTGGCAAAAGTTTGTGAACCCCTAGGATTATCAGGTAATTTGAAGGTGAAATTAGGGTCAGGTGTTTTTCAAACAATGGCATGATAATCAGGTGTGAGTGGGCAACCTGTTTTATTTAAATAATCTTTTATTTAAAGATTTAACAAAGTGTCAACAAAGTTTTGTAGAAGTGTATCATGGCACGAACAAAGGAGATTTCTGAGGACCTCAGAAAAAGGGTTGTTGATGCTCATCGGGCTGGAAAAAGTTCCAAAACCATCACTAAAGAGTTTTGACTCCACCAATCCACAGTAAGACAGACTGTGCACAAATGGAGGAAATTTAAGACCATTGTTACCATCCCCAGGAATGGTCAACCAAGTAAGATCACTCCAAGAGCAACACAAGTAGGCTGCCCTTTGCAACAGCGGATCAATTTCTGCCTATTTCTGTTACTATCTGGCTCTCTTGCCAATCTTTATGATCCAGCGTCACCTTTATTCCATCCGAACACGAAGATCACCCAAATGTCTCCTGATTCAGCGGACGGAGCCACTGTTTCTGACAGGAGGCAATATAACAGGGACCAGATGCTAGCACTCAACCGGCCCATGATGCTGACGCGAAAACTCGACATACCGGGAGAATTAAGACGAAAACGACATGGGTGTCATGCTGGTGTAAGACGGCGGGCAAGGAATATAAGGTATAGACCCGCCCTCCCATCTGTCATTATGGGGAACCTGTTTTTAATAGGTTTGACCAACTGCTCTCACCCCCCGACTGCACAACAACCACTGCTGCCTCTAAAGACATTGAGTCCTGCTGCCCACACCCCACTCCACCAACACCCCCCCCACTCCCAGCACACAGCCCCCCAAAATGACCCTCACTAAGACCCAGGTGAGGATGGAGCTGAGAAAGACCAAGGCGAGGAAGGCGTCGGGACCAGATGGCATCAGCGCAAAGCTCCTCAAGTCCTGTGCAGATCAGCTATGTGGGATTGTGGAGCTCATCTTTAACCTGAGCCTGAAGCTGGGGAGGGTACCACAGTGGTGGAAAACATCTTGTGTGGTACCTGTACCAAAGACCTCCCGCCCCAAAGACCTGAACAGCTACAGACCAGTGGCCCTGACATCCCACATGATGAAGACCCTGGAGAGACTGCTCCTTGCTCACCTCCGCCCCCTGGTGGGACTAGCGATGGATCCACTCCAGTTCGCCTACCAGCATGGCATTGGGGTGGAGGATGCAGTGATCTTCCTCCTTCACCATTCTCTGTCCCACCTGGAGAAGCCCGGGAATGCGGTGAGGATCATGTTCTTTGACTTCTCCAGTGCTTTCAACACCATCCAACCGATGATCCTGAAGGACAAGCTGCTGTGCGCAAGGGTGGACCAGTACCTGTCATCATGGATCCTGGACTACCTCACTAACCAGCCACAGTCTGTGAGAACCTGGGACTGTGTGTCCGACACGATCATCGGTAGCACGGGGGCCCCCCAGGGAATGGTTTTGGCTCCCTTCCTGTTTACCCTTTATACTGTGGACTTCTCACACAACACAACACACTGCCATCTACAGAAGTTCTCTGACGACTCTGCAATAGTCGGCCTCATCTCCAACGTAGATGAAGCTGAGTACAGAGGACTTATCCAGGACTTCGTGGACTGGTGCCATAGGAACTGCCTCCAGATCAATGCTAGGAAAACTAAGGAGCTGGTGGTGGACTGCCGCAGGCAAGGACAACTCCTCACAGCACCAGTAAACATACAGGGAACAGACATCGAGATGGTGACATCCTACAAGTACCTGGGTGTTCATCTGAACAATAAACTAGACTGGTCACACAATACCGACGCACTCTACAAGAAGGGACAGCGCAGGCTGTTCCTACTGAGGAGACTCAGGTCTTTTGGTGTACAAGGGGTGCTGCTGAAGACATTCTACGACATGGTGGTGGCATCAGCCATCACTTTTGGAGTGGTCTGCTGGGGCAGTGGCATTACAGCAGCCGATATGAAGAGACTGAACAAACTGATCAAGAAAGCTAGCTCTGTCCTGGGGCAGCGCCCTGACCCAGTGGAGGAGATAGGAGAGAGAAGGATGGTGGCTAAACTGTCATCTCTGCTGGAGTCCGAGTCCCACCCTATGCAGGACATACTGAACGCACTGAGGAGCTCATTTAGCAGCAGACTACATCATCCTAGGTGCGCAACCGAGAGGTTTCGCAGGTCCTTCCTACCTACGGCAGTCAGACTGTATAACCTAAGCAGGGCTGCTCGCAGAGATAGCAAAAAAACATGACGACCCAATAGTACTCAATGCAAAAGACGCAATAGACTTACACAATGGTCCCCTCCAGTATATACAACTAGGACAGTATCGGTCGCTACGGAGGGTGACAATATGTATGGGTACATATTCATACTATGTAGTGTCATATCCGGCTCTAGGGAGCCGGGCAATCAGAGCCAGGGACAAGCCAGTGAGTCGAGATGTTTTATTCTGGGTAAGGGATAAGGGATGAGGAGAGCACAGACACTCATACAGACGTACATTCTCAGGCTGCACAGCGCAGGGGTAGGTAGCTCGTACCGGACGTGGGGGTAACAAGACGTGCATACTCACAGCGGGATACAAACACCGGAATGCTGCAAGGGGAGTTGAGGCTGACACCAGACGAAGGGGCTTCAGCCTAGCAGTGCTTATGTCGCAGCCCCGAATGATCGAAGCTGCTCCTCTTTATACTCATTAACAGCGCCCCAGCTGATGAGGATTAATTGGCCCCAGCTGTCCCGTGACACTGACAGCTGGGAACCAGCTGAGGCACTGCCCAATGAGAGGCAGGGATAAAAGGAGCATGGGCTGAGCGCCGAGCCGGCGTCTCACCCCATGGTGACAGAGCCTCCCCCTCACGGTCGGGCTCCCGAACGACCAGGAACATCCCAGCCCCCCCCCCCTCCCCACCTAGGGTGGGCGGAAGGGAGGCAGGACCGGAGGGGAAGATGCAAAGGGAAGGACAAAAAAAAAACAATAGACCAATGTAGGGCAGCAGGGCAGAGAAAAAAAAAAACCCAAATACAATACCCTACAACACAGGGAAAAGGATTAACCCAGAGCACAGTTAGGGAGAAAACTGAGTTAGGACACAGGTAGGGAAAATACCAAATACGACTACAGACAGCATACAAATAACGTATAGATCGGGGCAAAAAAAAGAAAACCAAAAACCCACCAAAAAGGTGGCAGGAATGAATAAAGCAATCACAGAGTATAGTTAAGGGGAACAAAACACTACTCCATAATGCACCAACAAGACAAAGGTCAGGACAAAAAATGATGAAAAACGCTGTGCATGGATACTAAAGAAAACAAAACACACAGCACCGAATATATAAAAGATCACCTAAAGAAACAGAGGTGACAAGGACAAATGGGTAATAATGAAGTACGGTTAAGTGGGGATGAAACACATTACTTCAAACAATAACAAACACAGTCAATGTTAAAGCCGGGGCAGGCCCCCCACGAGGATAATAAGACAGAATGGGGTGATCACAGAGTATGGTTGAACAGGAAACCACACGCATACTCCATGATGCACCGACGAGGCCAAGGCAAGGATGAATGAAAACGCTGAGTAAAGATAAGAAAATGCAATACACAGCGCGATACATAAGGTGAGTCACCAAGAGGAAAAAAAGGTGACAGGGTAACAGGATAACAATACGATAAAAATGCTGAGTATGGTTAAAAAAAACAACACACAGCACAAAAACATATATTCCCCTAATGGACAAAGAAACTACACCCGAGTGACTTCAATAATAATAAAAGAAGTAAAGGACACCCGAGGAGACGGCAGGCAGAGTCCAAAACGGCCGGAATTGTTCTGGTAATCTCCCCGCCCATTGTCCAGTTGGCAACCCGGGGAAGAGAAATGTTCGGACGGCGAACTCTGGGCCCAGATCCCAGGAATCCAGTCCAACGGCTGCCGAACCAGACCGCCCAAAGGCAAACACAGACCAGTGGGGGGAAACCAGATCGCCGAACCGAAAGTTTTGCGGGTCGGGTCGTCGACCCGCATCACTCAACCACCAGGACCGTTGAGACGGACGAAGGGTCAGAGCGGATCCCGGTGGAAGAGGCTCAGGGGAGAGCCGATGACGAGGGCGGCGGGCCTCAGGGAAACGGCCACCTCCTCACCGGACCTGGACAACACTGGGGCAGCACCCACGTCGGACCCCGATCGGGCCTCGGGCGAACCCACGTCGGACCCCGATCGGGCCTCGGGCGAACCCACGTTGGACCCCGATCGGGCCTCGGGCGAACCCACGTTGGACACTGCACCAGAACCGACCTCCAACGTTGAACCCGGACCCTCCAGCACCACGAGGAACAGCAACTCCTCGCCGGTGACCCTGGAAGAAGGCTCAGAAGAGAAAACAGAACCGGGATCAGGATCACCGGCAGCGCCAGAACCCGGCGAGACGAGCTCAGACGCAGCGGGCGGCTGCACCCGGCTCGTCTCCCCTGGAGATAGGCTGAAGTGCTCAAGGATAAAAAGAGAGAAAAGAAAGGAGAGCACTCGCCTGATCTCGGGTTCTGACGCCGTCCAGGACTGCGAAGATCCAGGATCCGTCGTCAGGAGGTCGTTGTCAGGCTCCCATCTAGCCGCGTCGGGCCCCGCAGCCAGCACGATGGTCAGCGCAGCTTGAGATCCCTCCAGCTCAGGTAACCCCGCCGACGACCCACTCGGCGTGAAGCCAGAAGAATCTCGTCCCGCTGGACCGAACCGCTCCTCCGTGGAGACCCAGGGACGCTCAGTCGTCAGCGTAGACTCCACGCAGCAGTCAGTCCCCCTCCTCCGTCCGCAATGTAGCTGCGGAACCACAGGCCCTCTCCATATCCCACCACGTTGACCCGGAGCCGGGGACCGCTCGGCGGAGAGAGACACAGAGGATGCGGGATTAGGAATACAGGTTACAGCAGGTGGGGAGAGTTCAGGGAGCTGCGAACCCTGAACTTCTCCTCCAGGGATGTGACAGAGCAAATCATTAAGCAGGTGTGAAAAAACAATGACTTGCCTGCCCCCTGGAGGTTGAGCATCGCCTGCTGTAGTGGAATCTGCTTCTTCCTCTCCCCGCCCGGCGATAACGGAGGACCCCCCGGGAATTCGTCTGAGGGTCGCTCGCGTTGTCTCCAGCAGAGAGCTCACCAGGCCGGGATTCCAGGCACACACAGCGGTCAGGAAGCGCGTCGAGGAGGAGGGGAAAACAGCCGGGGTGAGCCAGCCCGAATGTCCAGGAATGACAGCGGGGGAACGAGGCTCAGGGGACGAGGCTGTAGAATCTCCACACTGACGAGGCGAAGGGATGACAGCTGCGTGGGAGGAACGGTCCTGACGATGACCCAGAACTGGATCCGGACGAGGTTCGTGCAGAGGTGACTCGGCGATGTGATGACGACTACTCCCAGGGAACGAAGCGAGGGGGAAACCCAGGATTCGCCGCTCCAGATCGGAGATCGAGACGAGGGAGGCGTCGAGCACGGGAAAGCTTCGTAGCCCTGAAGTCCTCACCATCAATCTCACTGCCGCCGCCACATGCCTGAAGGTGGTGACAGGAAACACAGTAGAGCTCGCGACAGCCACTCGACCCCGGACATAACTGCTGTCAGCTGCGGCTCCTTGAAGGGAATCCCGAGTGACGTGGCGCAGGTCGGGGGAAGTCCTCTGGTTGGCGCGAACTCCCGGACTGGAATAGCGGCAGGAACGGGACTCCGAAGCGGGGAAAGACGTCGCCCACTTCGACTCCCTGCCGGGATTTCCATCCACCCCGTGGAGCTTCTCTTGCTGTGTACCTGCAGCGTCTATCCTGGCACTGTCCTCCAGATGGTACAGAGAGTGAGGGTGACAGTCCAGGAGTTCCTCAGCACGGCCCGGATGCCAGCGTCTCGCGTTGGAGGCGTCGTGCAGGGTGAAGAACGTCCCGTCGACTGCCTCCGAGATGGACCTCAGCCCGTCGCCCTGGCGCCGGAAGTGACTCCTGGGAAACGGCATGCTAGCAGCGCTGACACCCGGACAGAAAGGTACATTTCCACAGCGACTCACGGCCGCCGGCAACTCTTCTGGCTGCGACATACTGTCATATCCGGCTCTAGGGAGCCGGGCAATCAGAGCCAGGGACAAGCCAGTGAGTCGAGATGTTTTATTCTGGGTAAGGGATAAGGGATGAGGAGAGCACAGACACTCATACAGACGTACATTCTCAGGCTGCACAGCGCAGGGGTAGGTAGCTCGTACCGGACGTGGGGGTAACAAGACGTGCATACTCACAGCGGGATACAAACACCGGAATGCTGCAAGGGGAGTTGAGGCTGACACCAGACGAAGGGGCTTCAGCCTAGCAGTGCTTATGTCGCAGCCCCGAATGATCGAAGCTGCTCCTCTTTATACTCATTAACAGCGCCCCAGCTGATGAGGATTAATTGGCCCCAGCTGTCCCGTGACACTGACAGCTGGGAACCAGCTGAGGCACTGCCCAATGAGAGGCAGGGATAAAAGGAGCATGGGCTGAGCGCCGAGCCGGCGTCTCACCCCATGGTGACATGTAGGATAACTAAGTAGACGGTTATGCTGTTTATTCCATCTTGCTACAATGCTCTGCACTTTGTATATACTGTATATTTATATATTGATGTGTATGTATGTATATCCACTGCTCTTATTTATATCTTCCGTATCTTCTTAATTATTGCTCTGAGTGTTGCTACCCCTGTGCTGTTGCAATCCTGGAATTTCCCCATTGTGGGACTAATAAAGGCTTATCTTATCTTATCTTATCTTATGTAATAGTCGGTGAAGTCACAAAGGACCCTAGGGTACCCTCTAAGCAACTGAAGGCTTCTCTTGCATTGCGTCTGAACAATAGTGTGCGTGGCAGGGTTGCAAAGAGAAAGCTAATGCTCTCCAAAAAGAGCATTGCTGCTCATCTGCAGTTTGCTAAAGATCACATGGAGAAGCCTGAAGGCTTTTGGAAAAATGTCTTGTGGACTGATGATCACTAACGAGGGTTTTTATTTTGTTGTGTTGAGTTGTGTACAGTCTATGGGGGAAAAAAAATACATAAATTCAGATTTCATTTGGCTCAAGTCTCGTCAATCCAGCATTTATGGTGTACTAATTTTAAGGTTATTGAGCAGGAATTCAAGGATTTTTCTCATTTTTAAGGATAATTTTGAAATGTTCTCATTAAATTATACTGAATGCGGAAAATTTAAATGGCCACTCAAAACAGAACTTTGGACATTAAGGGCGAAGGGGCAGGGGCTTGATATACCTAGAAACTCATGGCACTACTTACTATATAGGCACTGACAGGAGGGGAGCGGGGAGGCTCTGTGCAGCACTGGCAGAAAGGAAAATGACCAGACAGGCTTTGTTTCAATGAGCAAAATCTTTTGCATCAATGCCAAACTCTCTATAAATGTCAGCTTCTCCATCCATCCATCCATCCATCCATCCATCCATCCATCCATCTTCTACTGCTTTTCTGGAGGTCTGGGCCATGGAGGCAGCAGCTCAAGCAGAGAATAGAATAGAATAGGCTTTATTGTCATTGTACAGTTGTACAGCACAACGAAACTGTGGGTGCACCACCAGGCTACTGCGCAATAAAGTAAGTGAGAAGAATTTGAAATAAAACAGTTACAGGACACACAGTAACCATCTGACTGAAGTAAAAATAAATGTAAAAAAATAACAAATAGCTCACTGGTATATACACAAGTATGGTAGTGGCTTTGCGGGTGGAACTATGTACATAAGAGTGTGGAGTGTAGAACACATGGGTCATTATACATGAAAGTGAGGAGTGCAAGGGCAGGTGAGTTATAGTGATAATTAAAAGGTCCTCAGTTCTGTGCATGTGAGGGTTCAGACGGAGGGGGGTGGCGCGTCTGACTGTTTGCAGTTCAAATGGCCCAGGGGAAGAAATTGTTTGTCAGTCTGGAGGTGTGGGACCTGATCGATCTGAACCGTCGTCCAGAGGGAAGCAGGTTGAATAGGTGGTGGGCGGGATGTGAGAGGTCTCCTGTGATGGTCTTGGTCCTCCTGAGACAGGAGGCTCTGGAGATATCTTCAAGGGAGGGGCTGCCGATAATTTTTTGGGCGGTGTTGATGACCCTCTGCACAGCCTTCCTGTTCTTGGGCATGGAGCCGGCATATCACACACCCAGACAGTAGGTGAGCACGCTCTCCACTAAGCAGTGATAGAAGGCCAGCAGCAGCTTCTGGTCCAGGTTGTGCTTCCTCAGGACACAGAGAAAGTGCAGCCAATGCTGGGCTTTCTTCTCAGGGCCTTGGTGTTGACAGTCCAGGAGAGGTCAGAGGAGATGTGGGTGCCTAGGAACCTGAAGGTGGGGACGTTTTTCACGTGGCCACCATTTATGAGGCGACAGCAAGGAAAACACAGAAGAGAAGCCCAGACTTCCCTCTCCCCGGGCACCTGCTCCAGCTCTTCAGAGAGGATACCAAGACATTCCTAGGACAGCTAGTAGACGTAGTCTCTCCAGCATGTCCTGAGTCTGCCCCAGGGTCTCCTCCCAGTAGGACATGCCTTAAACACCTCAAATGGGAGGGCGTCCAGGAGGCATCCTGATCAGATGTCCAAACCACCTCAACTGGGTCCTTTCGATATGGAGGAGCAGCAGTTCTACTCTGAGCCTCTCCCGGATGACTGAGCTCCTCACCTACAGTATCTCTGAGGGTGAGTCCAGCAATCCTACGGAGAAAGCTCATTTCAGCCACTTGTATTCTCAATTTCATTCTTTTGGTCAAGCTCATGACCATAGGTGAGGGTAGGAAGGTGGCTTGACCGGTAAATCGACAGCTTTGCTTTAGAGCTCAGCTCCTTCTTCACCGTAACAGACTGGTACAACGTCCGCATCACTGCAGAGGCGACCCTGATCCATCTGTCATTCTCTCACTCCATTCTCTCCTCACTTGTGAATGAGACCCGAGACACTTAAACTCCTCCACTTGGGACAGGAGATTGTCCCCAGCCCGGAGAGGACAATCCACCTTTTTTCAGCTGAGGACCATGGACTCGGACTTGGAGGTGCTGATTCTCATCCTTGCTGGGACGGTTTGCTACTGAGTGTGAAGCGGCTGGGATGAGAATCAGCTTCTACGTTATTTTCAAAATTCTATCAGTACATTCATATACTGTATTATGAACTGCGTTCAATCATCCAGTCTCATTGGATTCTTGTTTGACTCTAAAAAAGAAAAAACCCTGGGTGCAACTTGCAGTCTTGCAAGTTGCACCCAGTTGCAATGGGTTTCAGACCCCTAATCTAAAATAATAATTGAAATATCAAGTTAGTCAGTTATCAAGTTAGTCAGTTATCAGTTATCAAGCTCCTCTCCTGTGGAATCAGCTGCCGATCTGGATTCGGGAGTCAGACTCGATCTCTGTTTTTAAGAATAGGGCTAAAACCTACCTTTTTGATATAGCCTACAATTAGGGAGGGATCATGTGTTTCTGAACCCTCCCTTAGTTATGCTGCTAATAGGTTTAGTCAGCCGGGGGACTTCCAGTAATGCACTGGGCCTCACTCCTTTCCTCACTCTCAATGAAATATTTTTTTTTGCTGGTCATTAACATTTGTTTGTTCTCTCCCATAGATTGAGTCCCCATCGTGCTGTTTGCTCTCTACATGTCTGTTCTTTTCTTCTTCTCTATCCCCTCACCCCCCAGCCAGTCGCAGCAGATGACTGCCCCTCCCTGAGCCTGGTTCTGCTGGAGGTTTCTTCCTGTTAAAAGGGAGTTTTTCCTCTCCACCGTCGCCAAGTGCTTGCTCACAGGGGATCGCCTGATTGCTGGGGTCTTTCTGCAACTGTGGGGGTTCCCCCTACAGTTGATAGTGCTATGAGATGACTGTTGTTGTGAAATGGCGCTATATAAATAAAGTTGAATTGAATTGAATTGAAATATGTAGAAAAAATGGTTTGAGGGAATTCTCACAGAGATACTGTAGCTATAAAGATATAATTTCACGCTTGTTTGTTATACTTTATTAGTCCAAGGGCATCCAGTGAGCTGGATGAGGTAGCCACAGTGCAGTACTAATCCCTTCACCATTCCAGGAAAACAACCTGTGTGGAACCTGTACCAAAGACCCCCCACCCCAAGGACCTGAACAGCTACAGACCAGTGGCCCTCACATCACACCTGATGAAGACCCTAGAGAGACTGCACCTTACTCCCCTCTGTGCCCTTGTGGGACCAGCGATGGATCCACTCCAGTTCGCCAACCAGCATGGCCTCGGGGTGGAGGATGCAGTGATCTTCCTCCTACACCGTTCCCTGCCCCACCTGGAGAAGTGTGGGAGCACTGTGAGGATCATGTTCTTTGATTTCTCCAGTGCTTTCAACACCATCCAACTGGTGATCCTAAAGGACAAGCTACTGTATGCGGGGGTGGACCAGCACCTGTCACTGTGGATCCTGGACTACCTCACAAATCAACCACAGTTTGTGAGAACCCAGGACTGTGTGTCTGACACTATCATGGTAAATGGTAAATGGTGTTCACTTATATTGCACTTTTATTCTCATCTCTTGATGACCAAAGCGCTTTACAGATCCTGCCATCCACCCATTCACGCACTGATGGCGGCATGCTGCCTAACATGGCGCTTCCAGACCCACCAGGAGCAATTGGGGGTGAAGTGTCTGGCCCAGGGACATAACGGCAGGATACTGGGGAGAGCGGGATTCGAACCGCCAACCATGTGGTTATTGGATGACCCGCTCTACCTCCTGAGCCACTGCCGTCCCCATCATCTGCAGCACGGGCCCCCCCCAGGGAACAGTTCTGGCTCCCTTCCTGTTCACCCTTTATACTGCGGACTTTTCACACAACACAACACACTGCCACCTACAGAAGTTCTTTGACGACTGCGATCGTTGGCCTCATCATGGATGGAGATGATGCAGAGTGCATAGGACTTATCCAGGACTTCGTGGATTGGTGCCATCGGAACTGCCTCCAGATCAATGTGAGGAAAACTAAGGAACTGGTGGTGGACTGCTGCAGACGTGGACAACCCCCTCACAGCACCAGTAAACATACAGGGAACAGACATTGAGATGGTGACATCCTACAAGTGCCTGGGTGTTCACCTGAACAATAAACTGGACTGGTCACACAACACCAACGCTCTCTACAAGAAGTGACAATGCAGGCTATTCCTCCTGAGGAGGCTCAGGTCGTTTGGTGTACAAGGGGTGCTCCTGAAGACCTTCTACGATTCGGTGGTGGCATCAGCCATCACATTTGGAGTGGTGTGCTGGGGCAACGGCATCATGGCAGCCAACAGGAAGAGACTGAACAGACTGATCAAAAAAGCTAGCTTTGTTCTGGGGCGGCGCCTCGACCCAGCAGAGGAGATAGGAGAGAGGAGGATGGTGGCTAAGCTGTCATCTCTGCTGGAGTCTGAGTCCCACCCCATGTAGGATATGCTGAATGCACTGAGGAGCTCATTTAGCAGTAGGCTGTACCATCCTAGGTGCGTGACCGAGAGGTTCCGCAGGTCCTTCCTTCTTATGGCTGTCAGACTTTATAACCTAAGCAGGGCTGCCCGTGGAGGTCGTAATGAATGTCCAAAAAGGTAACAACCTTGCACAATAAATGGTCCCCTCCTTTATACAACTAGGACAATATCAATCATTACTGAGGGTGACAACACGGCTGATTCAAATGTGAAATATACTGTATGGGTACATATTCTTATTCTGCAGGGTAACTTAAAAGACCATAATGCTGTCTATACCATCTAGCTCCAATGCTCCCACACTGTGTATATATCTGTGTACATATGTATATTCATTTGTTCTTATTATCTTATTTTATTAAATTATTATTCTGGGTGCTGCTATCCCTGTGCTGCTGCAATCCTAAAATTTCCCCGCTGTGGGACTAATAAAGGCTTATCTTATCTTATTCACACATAGGGCCACTTTAGAGTTTTTAGTTAGCCTGCACAACTTACATGTTTTTGGAATGCGGGAGGAAACTGGAGCACCCATGGGGAAAAAAAGGCAAATTCCAAACAGAAAAGCCCTGCTGGCCTATGCACTTGAACCCATAACCTTCTTGCTGAGACTTGATAGTGCTAACCACTACACCACCATGCTGCTGTGCTTGCACTATTAAGAGTCTGAAAGCATTTTCAAATTTTCCTCCAACTGCTTCTCCCACCTTTGTTTATTTAGATTACGTAATATTTTATTTCATAAAGAGCTACAGAAGGGTTGCATCACTTTAAAATTACCTGGCTGCTGACTCCTGGTTTGAAAGCAGGCTGTTATCAGCAAGAAAACATTGCCTGCTCAGCTGCTAACCAGAGGAAGGAAGCCCTGCATGAATATGTAGCAGCAATATTAAACAACTGACACCAGCATATTGTGCCTGTCAGAAAAGCCATCCTTTTAACAGCTTCTTTGAGAGTTGTTGTTTCATACAGCAATGAAGCCAGAATCTTCTTGACACTGGAGAAGTGAATTTTATTAAACAGAAACTCTGGTTTACATATTTCACTTTCTTTGCTTTTTAACAGTTTTGATGTAAACATGTCAGTCAAGTATTGTTAGATACCTAGATGAATGCTTTATGGATCCCCAGGCCCTAACTATATAATTGTAATAATAGACATAACATATGGATATTCAGTATGGGAACAGATGTAAAGCATAATGATCAGCAGTATACATAGCACAGAAATGACAACCATTGCCGTACAACTTGATTAAAAGCTGAAGTCTCAAGTACAAACAGGAATCTGTATACAAACTCTTCTTTTTTGTGTGTTAACACTAAAATTATTGTTTAAATGTCAATATCAAATTTATGTATATCCATCCATCCATCTTCTCCCGCTTAGTCCTTTTAGGGTTGTGGGGGGTTGGGGGGGGGGTGTAGCCTATCCCAGCATCTTTGGGCGAGAGAAAGGGTACACCCTGGACGCCAACACAGAGAGACAAACAACCATTCACTCTCACATTCATATATAAGGACAATTTAGAATCCCCAGTTGATGCCAGTTAACCTAACCTGCATGTCTTTGGCCTGTGGGGGGAAACCGGAGTACCTGGAGAAAACCCATGCAGACATGGGGGAAACATGGAAACTCCACACAGAAGGGTCACCGATGGTCAGGGGGTGGGATCAAACCCAAGATGGTCAAGGGTTGAATAGATCCCTTGCTGTGCTGCCGCAGTGCTAACCACTGCACCACCAAGCTGCAAATAATAATAAATTTATTTATATAATACATTTAATAAAAACAACCAGTGTTGACCAAACTGTTGTATAAGTTTTCTCAGTTAAACTAAAACAATTCTAAAATCATTAAAAACATACATGCATATGTAGATGCACAAACTCAACTCAAGTTGAAAGCCAAGGAGAAGATGTGGGTCTTCAACACTGATTTAAAGATTTGCACAGTATTAGCAGTTTATAGGCAGGTTATTCGAGTCTGGGTTGTACCATCGTAGAAGCTCAATCACCTTACAGCTGGCTTTATGCTTTGTGCGTCTATGGTGCAACTACAATTTGGACAAGGCTGGTACGCACGCAGCTGGATATACTTGCTTCATTTGCATCTACTGTTTGACCGAATGTTTGATGGTTGCGCACAACCATCATCTGCAGTTTTACTACAGCCTGGCAGGTAGTGCAAATGTGTTAATGTGCCAGTTTGTTTACCAGTTATATAAAAGAGAAGAAAAGCAAGAGCCATCTGGTCTCTTCTTATGTTTCTTTTTAATTTTTTGTCTTCTTCATCTTCATCTTTGCACGCTGTGTTGGTGGTACCACCTTTTGAATGAGAGGTTAGATCTTACGCATGTGTAGTCAGTGTGCACAATAAGCGTGTTCACAAAATTTCAGCTGCACATGCTCAGCCACAGAGGGGACCCCACGGACCCTAGCAGACTGGAGAGGTTGCTGAAATTTACGTCGCACAAGTGTTGCACTGGAGCAGATGCGCAAAGCATAAAGCCAGCTTTACTCTTCCAGAGGTCTGGTGACATCTACACTACATTCCAAATTATTACGCATATTATTATGCCTTCCATAAAAAATTATCTTGATCCATGACAATGCACCATCTCCTACTGCAAAAAATACCTCTGTGTCATTGGCTGCTATGGGCATAAGAGGAGAGAAACTCATGGTGTGGCTCCCATCCTCCCTGGACCTCAACCCTGTTGAGAACCTTTGGAGCATCCTCAAGCAAAGGATCTATGAGGGTGGGAGGCAGTTCACATCAAAACTGTCACTGTGAGGTAAACTGGGCCCAAACACTGGACTCGAGTTTTGCTGTGTTTATTGAGAGCTGGTCACCCAGACGCAGCTTGAGGGCTTACAACAGAAAATAATATGTGGCTTGGAAGCTACAACAAAAAGCTGAGGCAAAAACTGTCATGGTTCGGTGAGTGTGCACCCCCTCCTTCCTGTTTACTCCTCTTCAGATCATCAACGCACCTGGGAGACGAGACGCACCTGCTACCTCTGATCAGTCAGCGTTTATAAGAACCGTCTCTTCGGTGTTCCACCGCTGGCTAGTCGCTGTATACTGCCTCGCTAAGACAATGCTAGTTTTATACTCTCTCATGGTGAAGATTTTCCACTCACCTCACTTTTGTTTCTCCTCTTCTCTCCTCAGTTGCTGCCATCGTGTGGGTGCGTCTCCAGGGACAGCATGCGCTTACCTGCCCCATCAACCACACCAAGCTGCAATCACTCTCCACCCGGTCAGGTACCATCAGCTAACCCATTTCACCCTGCTGGTTCGTCTCTCACCCCACTGGGGTCCCTGCTGGTTCTCCTGTTTATTCCATGTAAGTAGTAATTAGGCTGGCCAATTCCCAGTCTCCGCTCCTTCGCTCACAGCTCTCATTTTTCTGTCTCCACAGGCCTGTTCCTCTGGCGAGTGACGTTTTCTGTAGCTGTGCTCCGGAGTTTCTTGAAATTCAAATAAATCCTCAAACGTATTTGTGTGTTCTGAGTCTCCTTGTTGCTGCACTGTGCACGTGGGCCATCCTTGTTAATAATCATGACAGAACGAGCCAGCCGTAACCTCAGCTCAGCAGGTGCAGTGGCATCAGAGCAATCCCCATTGGATTGTTTAGATAGGTAGGTGGCCTTGTTAACGCAGCAGCTGGGAACTATCACGCAGAAGTTGGGCACAATCACTGAACATATGGTTAACCGGGCTCCTGTTGTTCAATCTGTAGTTCACCGTATTACTTCCGTTCCCTCTCTTGCCCCGTACGCGGGGGAGGTGGGGGGATGCAAGGAGTTTTTGTGCCATGTACGGCTATATTCGGAGCAGGTGGGGGGGGTACCCGGGGGATTCTGCAAAAATTCATTTCATGATTCTTTTGCTTCGGGGTCGGTCCCTTAGTTGGGCTTGGTCCATTCTCGATAGTCCTGAGGGCCCGCACTACACGTTCGAGCAATTTATGGTCGAGTTCACCCACACCTTCCATCACATGGAGAGTCAGGGGAACGTTTTGAGCCGCCTCTTGTTGCTCCGCCAGGGTACTCGGTCTGCGGCCGAGTATTCGTTGGAGTTCCAGGTCGAAGCGGCGGAATCGGGGTGGAACGAAGTTGCCTTACGCAGCACGTTCTTCCACGGTTTGAACGCTCACCTCCATGACGACCTGACGGTTCATACAGTCCCCGACACTCTGGATGGCTTAATTGATAAAGCTGTCGGTTTAGATAACCATTACCGCGAGTGCGTGAAGGAGCAGTTCTCCTCTCGCCCGTTCGCCATGCACGGGCCCACCACGGCTATTGATGCAGGGGATGCTAGCACTCCTCCCGAACCGATGGAGCTCAGTTGGTTCCATCTGATGAAGAGCGTCGGCAGAGAAGAAGGACCGGCGTGTGCAAGTATTGTGGTTCTGTGAGCACAGTCTGGACGACTGCCCTCTGAGGCCAAAAGACGTGGCCCGTCAGTAACCGCGGGGGGTCTGGCGGGCGGGACCAAACTTTCTCCCCCCAGTAATTTCTCTATTTTGGCCCTCATCTAATTGCCGGGGGTTGAGAGGAGAGCTTTTGCGTTAGTGAATTCTGGGGTGGAGGGAAATTTCATCTCGTCCCAACTCGTTCGGGACATGGGTATTCCCACACTCACATTGCCCAGACCTCAGAACGTAGCCATCATATCTGGTCAGAAGATCACTGTAGTCACCGAGCGCACAGCACCCATCGTAATCCTTCATTCTTAGTCTTCCCAAATTCATCCTCTCCGATGGTCCTTGGCTACCCGTGGCTCCGGAGGCATAACCCCATTATCACTTAGGCCCAAAACTCCATCTCCTCCTGGAGCCCATGTTGTTTGGCTTCTTGTTTGAGTTTGGCCAAGTGTTCGCCATCTCTCCCGATCTCCTCTCCTCCGGTCGAGCCACCGGACCTCAGTCTCGTACCCAGGGTCTATCACGACCTGGGGGAGGTTTTCAGCAAGTCGAGGGCGTTGTTGCTTCCGCCTCATCGCTCCTACGACTGTGCTGTGGAACTCCTCCCGGGAGTGAGGTGCCCATCTAGTCGGCTCTATAACATTTCTGGCATGGAGAGGGAGGCGATGGAGAGATACATAAAAGACTCTCTGAATGCCGGCCTTATTCAGCTCCACTCGGAGCAGGTTTTTTTTTCGTTGGAAAGAAGGATGGGTCGCTGCACCTGTGCATTGACTACTGGGAGCTCAGTGCGATCACTGTTAAAGACAAATACCCTCTGCCCTTGAGCATTGAGCAACTCGAGCTCTTCGAGCTCCATCAGCGCACATGAGTGTTCACCAAATTGGATTTGCGTAACATATACCATTTAATCTGTATTCGCAAAGGGGATGAGTGGAAGACGGCATTTAAGACTCATCTGGGGCAATTCGAATATTTGGTCATGCCTTTTGGGCTCACTAACGCCCCCGCCATCTTCCAGCAGCTCATAAATGATGTCCTTCGCAATATGGTTAACCGGTTTGCGTTCGTCTATTTGGATGACATTCTGATTTTCTCCCGCTCGCCAGAGGAACATGAGGTCCACGTCCTAGCCGTGTTACAGTAGCTGTTGGAGAACCAGCTCTACGTTAAGGCCGAGAAATGTGAATTCTCCACCAGTTTCACCCCCTTCTTTTGATTTTGATTTTGATTTTGCAGTTTGCCTACCGGTCAAACAGGTCAGTGGATGATGCAGTGAACATGGGACTACATTACATCCTGCAACACCTCGACTCCCCAGGGACATACGCCAGGATCCTGTTTGTCGACTTCAGCTCAGCGTTCAACACCATCATCCCAGGCATTCTTCATCAGAAACTCCTCCAGCTCAAGGTGCCCCCCTCCACCTGCCAGTGGATCTCCAGCTTTCTGACTGACAGGTGGCAACAGGTGAAGCTAGGGAGATTTACATCCAGCTCCCGAAAAATTAGTACTGGCGCCCCCCAAGGATGTGTCCTTTCCCCACTGCTCTTCTCCCTCTACTCCAATGACTGCACCTCAGAGGACCCTTCGGTGAAGCTCCTGAAGTTTGCGGACGACACCACAGTCATCGGTTTGATCCGGGATGATGATGAGTCTGCATACAGGCGGGAGGTGGAGCAGCTGATCCTCTGGTGCAGCCAGAACCATCTTGAACTTAACCCAGCCAAAACGGTGGAGATGACTGTGGATTTCAGGCGACACCCCCCTTCATTCCCCCCACTCACCATCCTCAACAGCACAGTGTCCACTGTGGACTCCTTCAAGTTTCTGGGTACCACAATCTCCCGGAACCTGAAGTGGTCCTCCCATATAGACAGTGTCCGGAAAAAGGCCCAGCAGAGGTTGTTTTTTTCTACGTCAGCTCAAGAAGTTTGATTTGCCTCAGGAGCTGCTGGTTGTCTTCTACACCGCCATCATCCAATCTGTCCTCTGCTTTTCCATCACTGTCTGGTTTGGATCTGCCACTAAACAGGACAAGACCAGACTGCAGCGGATCATTAAGTCTGCGGAGAGGATCATTGGTACTGACCTACCCTCCATTGAGAACTTATATCGGTCCATAACCAGGAAACGGGCGGGAAACATCTGTGCTGACCCATCACACCCCGGCCACAAACTGTTTGAACTTCTATCTTCTGGTCGTCGTTACAGATCACTGAAGGTCAAAACCACCTGTCACAGGAACAGTTTCTTTCCTCAAGCCATCACTCTGATGAACTCCTAACATTCACCTAGTCCTACCTATTGCTGTACTCATGACTTTTCATCCATTATTACATTGCACATAACTCTCTCACTGCTTTTTACTTCATTCACATTATATCACTGAATCTGAGTTCACATTGAAATACTGTGTGACTGTATATTTTTTCATATATTTCTGCAAAGTGTGGTTAGTCTGAGTAAATAACTGCATATATTCCTGTATATATTTGCATCCTTTTATAGAAACGTGGACAGACTGTAATTTACTGTACATACTCTGTTGTCATTGAATCCTTATTTAAATCCTCCACCTGAACAATGAGAGCAAGTTTTCAGCCAAAGTCAAATTCCTTGTATGTGTTGTGCATACTTGGCCAATAAAGCTGATTCTGATTCTGATTCTGATTCTGATTTTGTATACTTTATTGAGCTTCATATTGGAAGAAGGAGATCTGATTGCCGACCCAGCCAAGGTGAAACCAGTGCTTGATTGGCCTACGCCCCACTCCTGTAGGGAGCTTCAGTGCTTCCTTGGGTTTGCGAATTTCCTCCGCAGGTTCATTCGTAACTACAGTGGGGTAGCACTGCCTCTTACGCAGCTGACCTCCGTTAAGGTCACTTTCCGCTGGATCAAGGCAGCTGAGCAGGCTTTGATCAAATTAAAGAGCCTGTTCTCGGAAACACCCATCTTGGCACAGGTTGACACTCAGCTCCAGTTTATCCTCGAGGTGGATGCTTCCGAGTCAGGGGTGGGTGCCTTCTTTTCGCAGCGCTTATCCTCCGATCAGAAGCTCCATCTGTGCACGTTTTTGTCTCGAAGGAATTCCAACATGAGGGATAGAGAGCTCCTCGCCATTGTTCACCGCATCGTCATGTGGACCGACCATAAAAACTTAGAATATCTACGGTCAGCCTGCCAACTCAATGCCAGGCAGGCCCGCTGGGCCCTGTTCTTCCAGAGATTCAGTTTTACCATCACCAATCCGCCTGGCTGTCGGAACGCCAAACTGGATGCGCTATCCCGCCAGTTTGATTCCGAGCAGGTTAGCCCCCACCCTCCCATCCCCAGCCTATTCTCCCTTCTCCCTATTCTCCCTTCCAGACTGGAAGGGACTCCCTTCTGCACCCTCGGTGGCTCTGGACTGGAGCGGAGGTGCACCCTTGGTGGCTCCATGCTGGTGCGGAGCTGCACCCACGGTGGCTCCGGGCTGGAGCGGAGCTGCACCCTCAGTGGCTCCGGGCTGGAGTGGAGCTGCACCCTCGGTGGCTCCAGGCTGGAGCGGAGCTGCACCCACGGCGGCTCCGGGCTGGAGCGGAGCTGCACCCTCGGTGGCTCCGGGCTGGAGCGGAGTTGCACCCACAGTGGACCCTAACTGGGCAAAGGCTGCACCCTTGGTGGACCCAGACTGGGCCAAGGATGCACCCTTGGTGGACCCGGACTGGGCCAAAGATGCATCCACGGTGGCCCCTTGGCTGGGGCTTAACGTCCATGACAAGCCCACACTGGAATGCAGCACACAAGTTGGCTTAACACTAGGGTGCAGCACCCACAATGGTCCCCGACTGGGACATAGCACCCACGGAGACCTAGCCTGAGGAAGTGCTGCACCCACAGAGGTCCCAGGCTGGGACAGAGCATCTGCGACGACCTCAACCAGAGGGGAAACAGCACCCACGGAGGACCCAGACTGGGTTGAAACTGCACCCACGGGGTCCCAGGCTGGAATGAAGCACCTGCGCTGGTCTCAGCGGGAGGAGCTGGACCCATGATGGTCTCTGGCGGTGGACCTGGACCCATGGAGACATCTGGCAGTTCTGGGATCTCCTCGGCAACCCTGGGGGAAAGCTCAGACAAAACAGGCAGACACACGGGGTCAGGGTCACCGGCAGCAGTGGAACCCGGTGAGACAAGCTTAGGTGCAGCTGACAGCTGCACCCGACTCTCCTCCCCAAGAGCCGGGCAAGATTTCTCCAAAACAGATACAAGAAATACGAAGGAGAGCACTTGCCTAAGCTCGATCGCCACCGCTGTCCAGGAATCTGTTGATCCAGACTATGGTTGTTCAGGCCCGGTCCTCTGGAGATCCAGCTCCAACTCTGCTGCGGCAGCTCCTGCAGCAGGCATGGTGGTCGGTGCAGTCCTGGAACCTCTCAGCGATGTGGCCCACACAGGTGGCTCGCCCTGCATGGTGACAGGAGGTCGGCTCCCTGCTGGCGCTGCTTCCTGCTTAGCTGAAGCCTGGGGACTCTCCTTAGTCAGTGCAGGTGTCAGCTTGGATTTAGCGCTCTCCCTCAGTCCATAGCATGGCTGTGGGGCTGGAATCAGGTCTTCCAGAGCCGCAGGCTCCTCCATCGTCCAGTGGCTCAGTTCTGGGGCCGGTTGACACTCAGGGGTGATAGGAGACACGGAGAGGGCAGGTGAGAATTTAACAGTTGCAGCAGGTTGTGAGAGCTCAGGGGACTGCATACCCTGAGCCTCACTACCGGGAATCAGGCAAGGCACACTATCATAAGATGTGGGAGAATGAAAAGACACTTGACTGTTATCCCGGACTTCGATGTTTCCTGCTGGAGCTGGTGTAGAATCCACCCTCTCCGTGGCTGCAGCTGTTGTGGGCCCCTCAGAGGAATGTAGAGGAGCCGCCCCTGCAGATGTGGTGATGGGCGGAGCCGAGAAGGAGGCGACCAGTCCTTCAGCAGTGGGAGGAATCACCGAGGAGGAGGGAGAGGAAGCAGCAGCAGCGGAGTTGGCTGACGGAACAGCCGGAGAAGAAAAATCAGAAGAAGGAACTGCTGTGGGAGTTTTCTGCCTCGGCAAAGGAGGGGCTGCTGATAAGGGGGTGGAGGCATTCCTCCAGTGGTCTGGATGGTGGTGTCGAGGAGCTGGCGATGTGGGAGCTGGAACTAGTGCCGAAGATTTGTGAGGAGCCGAAAATACAGAGGCTCAGGGACACCTCCCCTTCCGCGTTGACCCAGGCTTCTGTTGGGAATTCCTTACCATCCCACGGCTCTCATGTTGCAAAGTCGCCACCAGCGAAATCCTCTCCACCCCCTCAGCATGCTCCATGAGCTGAGGACACCGGCAAGCAGCTGCCTCCGCCAGGCCCAGGTACCACAGGACGGCTTTGGGCGTAGGAGCACCTCAGGCATTGGAGACCAAATCGTCTATCTCCATCAGTGTTTTGCAGACCTCCCATCCCAGGTGCATCGGGTACTCTCGCCCGCCCATAGAAGAGGTGTAGGCGGGGAACATGCTGAAAAACGCTCCGGAGAAAAACAGGTGAGTGGAGGGGCAAAAACCACAAACTGTAGCAGCTGGGTCTTTTTGCAGGCCGCAGTCTACTGCCATGAATCGCCCCTCGGGGCAATGAGAAATAGACCCATATGACAACTGCAGTTCCTGGCATTTAATAACAAAATACAAAGTTCCAACGTGCATCAAAGTAAAAATCCACACACAGAAAAATCAGGTAAACTTACGCACAGGAATGAACTGGGAATAAACTTTGCAGTGAACAGCAAAAACAACAGTCTATAAATACTGAAAACATAATTGATGGCAGGTGCAGATTCACATGAGTGAGCAGGTGATCTAATTATTGACACAGAACACATGGAGGAGATAATGACAAAGTGGGAGTGTCTGGAGCAGGTGTGAGACTCCTGCCATGAGGAAACGAAATATAAACACTTAGAGCCAAAATAAGACAGGAAAAAAATACTAACAGAATCATGACATAACAATAAGGACAAGAAAATCACATCAAAATACTGACAGCCAAAAACACATCTAGAATCACTACACAGAAAACTAATACAATGCTGGGAGAATACAGAAAATACTTAGATATGACATAAAAGTCTGAGCCCGGTGATGCACCACGCTCAGCCGCATGAGAGAAACTCTCCCAAAACCCACAAGTTCAATAGATGCAAGAATTGTGAAGGTTATATCAAAGAATGGGTCCTATGTTAACATGTAACTTAGCCTGTTAAGATGTTTTTGATTGAAATAGCTTTTGATTTCAGTAAATATGACCTCCTAATGCTGCAAATTCAACAAATGACCATTTTGAGTTGTTTACAACCAATACAATGTTTTGAAAGTCTGTTGTGCATAATAATTTGGAACAATGCATTTTGAGTTTTTTTTTTTAATTTTTGTAAAGAAATAGTTATCATTGGGAGGTTTGTTCTAATGCTCTAACGGTTGATGACTTGAAAATTATACTGATTGTCATTTGCATTGACTATTTAGGAAAATCAGAGACAAATATCATTTGCATAATAATTTGGAACACAGTTTAGAAGAAGCTGCTTAGATGACCTTATTGATCTGACTGGACAGAAACTCAGTGCACCAAGGTGAGGACTGGTGTTAAGTGCTTGTGTTTCTTATGACCAGTTAAAAGACAGGTTGCTGAAATTTGGATTAGTTGGAGCCGATGGAGGAGACTGTCCAAGCCGAATATACCAGTCATTACAGTAGTCTAACCTCAATGTGATTAATAAATAGATGAGTCTCTCAAAATCCTGATGTGAGAGAGCAGAGCCGGCCCTTGCCATTTTGGCGCCCGAGGCAAGAATAGGGTACGGGCGTGTGCGCGCGTGCGCACACGCACACACACACAGAAGTCCTGAAGTCTCCGTATTACCAGCAACAGACCAGGGAACTCACGTTACTGTTCATAATATCGATATCTATATCTATCTATCTATCTATCTATCTATCTATATATATATATATATATATATATAGCATAAGCCCCTTTAAATGGAGGCTTGCCAACATGTCAAATGACTCCAGCTAAATGACCCTGCAGGCAATGTGGGTCGTTGACCACCTCACCTCAGTTAAGTGGACATTTGAATAAACGGGCAGAGACAAAGATTGTAAATGAATCAGAAGACCGCCTCAGCTTAACTGGTGACAGATTAACTGGTGAGGGTAAACAGATGCCCCCTCATGGATCGTCACCTTAGCATGATGGGGGGGTTTGCGTGCCCCAGTGATCCCAGGAACTATGTTGTCCGGGGCAATTTGCCTCTGATAGGGTCACCCAAGACAAACTGGTCCTGGGTGAAGGGCCAGACTAAGAACGATCCAACAGACTCTCATGATAAATTCTATATCAGGGATTCAGTGTACCCCGCCCGGTATGGGGTTACCGGGGCCCCACCCTGGAGCCAGGCCTGGGGGAGGGGCTCGAAGGCTAGCGTCTGGTGGCCGGGTTTCCACCCATGGGACCCGGCTGGGCTCAGCCCGAAGGAGTTACATGGGTCCGCCCTCCAGTGGGCTCACCACCTGCAGGAGGGATCATGGGGGTCCGGTGCTATATGGATTAGGTGGCAGTCAAAGGTGGAGACCTTGGCAGACTGATCCCAAGCTTTCTAAACTGGCTTTTGGTACGTGGAATGTCACCTCTCTGGTGGGGAAGGAGCCTGAGCTGGTGTACGAGGTTGAGAGATACCGGCTAGATATAGTCGGCCTCACCTCAACACACAGCTCCAGTTCCAGAACCAGTCTCCTGGAGAGGGGCTGGAGCTTGGCCTTTTCTGGAGTTTCCCCGGGCAAGAGGCAATGAGCAGGGGTGGGTATTCTTGTTTCCCCCTACCTTGCTGCCTCTATATTGGAGTTTTCCCTGGTGGACAAAAGGGTTGCTTCTCTGCGCCTTCGAGTTGGGAAAGGAGTCCTGACCATCATTTGTGCCTATGCACCAAATGATGTTTCAGAGTACCCACCCTTTTTGGAGTCTGTGACTGGGGTGCTGGAGGGTGCTCCTCTTGGAGACTCCATTGTCTTACTGGGGGACTTCAATGCGCATGTGGGCAATGACAGTGAAACCTGGAGGGGGGTGATTGGGAAGAACGGCCTGCCCGATCTGAACCCGAGTGGTGTTCAGTTATTGGACTTCTGTGCTAACCACAGTTTGTCCATAACGAACACCATGTTCAAGCATAAGGGTGTCCATATGTGCACCTGGCATCAGGACACCCTAGGTCGAAGGTCGATGATCGATTTTGTTATTGTGTCATCAGACCTGTGACCGTATGTCTTGGACACCCCGGTAAAGAGAGGTGCAGAGCTGTCAACTGATCACCACCTGGTGGTGAGTTGGATCCATTGGCAGGGGAGGAAGCCATTCAGACCTGGTAGACCCAAACGTATAGTGAGGGTGTGCTGGGAATGTCTGGCTGAGGCCCCTGTCCGGGAGGTCTTCAACTCCCACCTCCGGAAGAACTTCAACCACATTCTGAGGGAGTCTGGAGACATGGAGTCTGAATGGGCCATGTTCTCCACCTCTGTTGTTGAAGTGGCGGCCCAGAGCTGCGGCCGCAAGGTGGTCGGTGCATCTCGTGGTGGCAACCCCCGAACCAAGTGGTGGACACCAGTGGTGAGGGGGGCCATTAAGCTGAAGAAGGAGTCCTATCAAGCTTGGTTGGCTTGTGGGACTCCCGAAGCAGCTGAGGTGTACCAGCAGGCCAAGCGGAGTGCAGCTCGGGTGGTTGCTGAAGCAAAAACCCGGGTATGGGAGGAGTTTGGTGAGGCCATGGAACAAGACTTTCGGTTGGCCTCGAAGAGATTCTGGCAAACTGTCCGGCGGCTCAGGAGGGGAAAGCAGCTCCCTGCCCACACTGTATATGGTGCGGATGGGACACTGTTGACTTCGACTGGGGATATCGTTGGGTGGTGGAAGGAATACTTCGAGGATCTCCTCAATCCCACTGATATGCCTTCCACAGAGGAAGCAGGGTTTGGGGATGAGGGGGATGACTCGCCTATCACAGGGGCTGAGGTCGCCAAGGTGGTTAAAAATCTCCTTGGTGGCCGGGCCCCAGGGGTGGACGAGATTCACCCTGAGTACCTCAAGGCCCTGGATGTTGTTGGGCTGTCATGGTTGACACGCCTCTGCAACATTGCGTGGAGGTCGGGGGCAGTGGCATGGCAAACCGGGGTGGTGGTTCCTCTCTTCAAAAAAGGGGACCGGAGGGTGTGCTCCAACTTTAGAGGGATCACACTCCACAGCCTCCCTGGGAAGGTCTATGCCAAGGTACTGGAGAGGAGAGTCCAGCCGCTGGTTGAACCTCGGATTCAGGAGGAGCAATGTGGTTTTCGTCCTGGCCGTGGCACATCGGACCAGCTCTTTACCCTCTCGAGAATTCTTGAGGGTTTGTGGGAGTTTGCCCAACCAGTTTACATGTGTTTTGTGGACTTGGAGAAGGCATTTGACCGTGTCCCTCATGGTTTTTTGTGGGGGGGTGCTTCGGGAGTATGGGGTATCGGGCTTGTTGTTACGAGCTATTCGGTCTCTGTACGACCATTGTGAGAGTTTGGTTCGTATTGCCAACACTCGGTCGGAGTCATTCCCAGTGAGAGTTGGACTCCGCCAGGGCTGCCCTTTGTCACCGATCCTGTTCATAAATTTTATGGACAGGATTTCTAGGCGCAGCCAGGGAATGGAGGGTGTCATGCTTGGTGACCACAGGATCTCATCTCTGTTGTTTGCAGATGATGTTGTCCTGTTGGCTTCATCCAGCGATGACCTACAGCTCTTGCTGGGATGGTTTGCTGCTGAGTGTGAAGCGGCTGGGATGAGAATCAGCACCTCCAAGTCCGAGTCCATGGTCCTCATCCGGAAAAAGGTGGATTGTCCTCTCTGGGTTGGGGACAGGTCCCTGCCCCAACTGGAGGAGTTTAAGTATTTTGGGGTCTTGTTCACAAGTGAGGAGAAAATGGAGCGAGAGATTGACAGACGGAATGGAGCAGCATCTGCAGTGATTCAGACGTTGTACCAGTCTGTTGTGGTGAAGAGGGAGCTTAGTTCTAAAGCAAAGCTGTCGATTTACCAGTCAGTCTACATTCCTACTCTCACCTATGGTCACGAGCTTTGGGTAATGACCGAAAGAACAAGATTACGGATCCAAGCAGCTGAAATGAGCTTTCACCATAGGATTGCTGGACTCACCCTCAGAGATAGGGTGAAGAGCTCAGTCATCCGGGAGAGGCTCAGAGTAGAACCGCTGCTCCTCCACATTGAAAGGAGTCAGTTGAGGTGGTATGGGTATCTGATTAGGATGCCTCCTGGATGCCTCCCACTTGAGGTGTTTCTGGCACGTCCCACTGGGAGGAGACCCCGGGGCAGACCCAGGACTCGGTGGAGAGACTATGTCTTCTAGCTGGTCTGGGAACGCCTTGGTATCCTCTCTGAAGAGCTGGAGCAGGTGGCTGGGGAGAGGGAAGTCTGGGCTTCTCTACTTGAACTGCTGCCTCCGCGACCCGGACCTCCGGAAAAGCGGTAGAAGATGGATGGATGGATGGATGGTAAACAGATGTGCATGTGTTTCCTAGGGGTGTTGGAAAAAAATTGATTCATATAAGAATCTAGATTTCCATTTTACACGATCTAGAACTGATTCAAAATAATTAAGAATAAATTTGTTATTATTATTATTATTATTATTATTAATATTTTTTTGCGGTGGTGCCAGGGTCCTGTCACGTGTCATGTATTGCTGCATCGTGATATGCAAATACACATTGCCGATGCAGGAGAACCACATAGAGTAGCTTACTAAGATAGCAGCTGGATGAAACAGTCAGAATAAAGTAAAAATGGAGCAGCAAGAAATTCGAGACAGGTCCGTCTGCAGCTCGCAGACTCCGTCAACACCCCTTAAACTATGTCACTCCACAAAATGACTGGCCATAACTGTGCAAATCTGGCTGAGCCAGCAATGGGCTGATTGTAGTGGATTTATGGCTTTTATGGGTGTTTAATTGTTGGTACACAATAAATAAATTGTTGGTACAGGGGTCTAAATGGGATAGGACATGCTGGGGTGGAATGCAGAAATGAACACCTACATTTCCACTGAAATAACCCATTCATAGCACACCGTCTCTCCAATAACCTCTCCTGACCAAATCCTACTGTCTGGCTTCTCATCAGAATCAGAATCAGAATCAGCTTTATTGGCCAAGTATGCACAACACATACAAGGAATTTGACTTTGGCTAAAAACTTGCTCTCGTTGTTCAGGTGGAGGATTTAAATAAGATTTAAATAAGATTTAAATAAGGATTCAATGACAACAGAGTATGTACAGTAAATTACAGTCTGTCCACGTTTCTATAAAAGGATGCAAATATATACAGGAATATATGCAGCTTATTTACTCAGACTATCCACACTTTGCAGAAATATATGAAAAAATATACAGTCACACAGTATTTCAATGTGAACTCAGATTCAGTGATATAATGTGAATGAAGTAAAAAGCAGTGTGAGAGTTATGTGCAATGTAAGAATGGATGAAAAGTCATGCCAACCTTGTTTTCACTAAATGACAGAGGGTGTCAGAGAGTCTCTGGCACTCTAACCAGGTTGCTCCGGGTAGGTGGGGCTCGTCAGACTTGGATGTCAGTCCACCTAGGAGAAAGACCACTCTTATTTCAAATCCGGGCAGGTGGTGCCCGTTACCCTTGGCCGGCAAACTACCTAGGAGAAGGTAAACTCTGATTCCAAACCTCCGCTGCCTTGCGGCAATAGCTGATTACAGGAAAGGCTTCGGGAGTTAACCTCAAGGATAAATCCGGAGTGGAGCCCTAAGGCAGTTGGCAGATGCTCAGCACTACTTCTGGCAACTACTGCAGTGGAACTGGTCCCAACTGTATTGGATCATCCTTTCCTTTGGACTCAGCCAGTGACACCGAGAGGGGGACACTGACCTATGGGCAGCCCAGTGTGTCCATACTACCCCGCCCAGGCTTTTTAGCGCAAACTGGAGAGGCCACTCCAGCGGCGTCACAAGATTCCGGCGTCACAAGATTCAGGAGCGCCAGGGGTCTCATCCAATGGTGGGAGAAGCCTTTGCAGCTTCATTGGGCAGCTACCACCCGCCTCAAGCTGGGCAGCCCCCAGCCAGTAAGGTGCTGCCCCACCATGGCTTGCCTGCTCTACTGGGTGCGTAGAGCTTAGGGGTCTCTTCCGACAAGCAAGCGTCAATCTGCACCAGGTAGTCAAAAGGAGAAACATACGAAGACTCCAGCTCTTCAACTTGCAAGCTGGAACGTTCGCACCATGAGCCTCGGACTTACTGCTGATCTTCAACAAATGGATGACTCTTGCAAGACTGCCATCATCAATAAGGAACTGTCATGACTTAACATCAATGTTGCCTGCCTTTAGGAAACCCGCCTGGCCGACAGCGGCTCTCTTAGAGAATCAGACTACATCTTTTATTGGCAGGGCCTGTCCTGGGACGAGTCCAGGCAGCATAGTGTAGGTTTTGCAGTGAGGAACTCACTGATCGCCACCACAGAAACCCCTACAGGAGGGTAAAAAAAACGTGAACAATGGCAATAAATCCCATTCTGATTCTGATTCTGATTCTGAACTGTCTATGATACCCATGATACATGTTGAATTCCATCCATCCATCCATCCATCTTCTACCACTTTTCCGGAGGTCCGAGTCGCGGAGGCAGCAGTTCAAGCAGAGAAGCCCAGACTTCCCTCTCCCTCTCCCCCGCCACCTGCTCCAGCTTTTCAGAGAGGATACCAAGGCGTTCCCAGACCAGCTGGGAGACATAATCTCTCCACCGAGTCCTGGGTCTGCCCTGGGGTCTCCTCCCAGTGGGACGTGCCTGAAACACCTCAAGCGGGAGTCACAGACTCCAAAAAGGGTGGGTACTCTGAAACATCATTTGGTGCATAGGCACAAATGATGGTCAGGACCCGTTTCCCAACCCGAAGGCACAGGGAAGCAACCCATTCGTCCACCGGGGAAAACTCCAATATAGAGGCAGCAAGGTGGGGTGATACAAGAATACCCACCCCTGCTCGTCGCCTCTCGCCCGGGGAAACTCCATAAAAGGCCAAGCTCCAGCCCCTCTCCAGGAGACTGGTTCCGGAACCGGAGCTGTGTGTTGAGGTGAGGCCGACTATATCTAGCCGGTATCTCTCAACCTCGTACACCAGCTGAGGCTCCTTCCCCACCAGAGAGGTGACATTCCACGTACCAAAAGCCAGTTTAGAAAGCTTGGGATCAGTCCGCCAAGGTCTCCGCCTTTGACCGCCACCTAATCCACATAGCACCGGACCCCCATGATCCCTCCTGCAGGTGGTGAGCCCACTGGAGGGTAGACCCATGTAACTCCTTCGGGCTGAGCCCGGCCAGGTCCCATGGGTGGAAACCCGGCCACCAGACGCTAGCCTTCAAGCCCCTCCCCCAGGCCTGGCTCCAGGGCGGGGCCCCGGTAACCCCATACTGGGCGGGGTACACTGAATCCTTGATATAGAATTTATCATGAGAGTCTGTTGGATCGTTCTTAGTCTGGCCCTTCACCCAGGACCAGTTTGTCTTGGGTGACCCTATCAGAGGCAAATTGCCCCGGACAACATAGCTCTTGGGATCACTGGGGCACGCAAACCCCCCCACCATGATAAGGTGACGATCCATGAGGGGGCATGTTGAATTCTTTGTTTTAAAATCATCCAAATGTGTTAACCTCTTCTGACATTTCTTATTAAACTATTGAAAGACATATGGGAGTTATTGTTTGATTTCATGTCCATCTTCTTGATTATCGGTGCTCGACTGAGGGAGAATTATGGAGAGGAGTAGGTTTGTGAGCTCTGAATGATTCCACAGGCTGGGAGATGCCTCCAGTACCTGCACCGCGCCCTCCAGACACTCTCGGACTGTCTCAGGAGTACAGGAGGCTTGAGCCTGTGATAGAATATCCTCCAAAATTCCCACTGACCATCGCTCCACCTCATTCAGTTTTGGGGTGGCAGTCTCTGGGGTGACAGACATGGTAATCCCAGTGAGGAAAAAAAACAAAACAAAACAATGAGCTTTACCACCACTGAGGTGAATGAAATGGCAAGAAAAGAAAAATTACCAAACTCACAGCAGCTGGGTCTCTAGTGGCCGCTGTCTTCTGTCATAAATGCCCTTCGGGGCAGAAAATTGAGACCCACGTGTCAACTGTAAGTTTGGGCAATTTATTGAAAAAAAACAAACAATAACGTAAAGTTCAACAAGGTGCTCAAAATACCAAAATAACAACGAGAGAGAAAACTTAACAGGAACAGCACGCCAGAGCAGGAATAGGCTCTGGAGGAGATGAAGAGGGACTGAAGACACCCTTGAAGAGTCAAGACAGCGGCAAATAAGAACGAAATAACTCCCCTTAAATAGGGTCAAAACCAAATACATAAGTGATGACTGGTGTGGGTTCACCTGAGCGGGCAAAGAGGTAATAATTAATAAAGATTGGGATCAGCTGGAAGAGAAGAGGGAGGAGTGGCTCGGCTTGACAGCTGACAGGGCAACGCCCACACAGAGCACCAAACTGGAAATGCTTCCTGACAGCTGTCAACCCAGAGAAGGGACGCCAAGGACAAATAAAAGGAATAAACAACATCAAAAACAGACAAATAATTACAAATTGAAATGAAACATGAGCATAGCAAAAACTGAAGCCTAAACAGAAAAATAGAAGGCAGTAATAAAACTCAAAAGGCACATAATAAAACAAATATAAGTAAATATAATGAAAATGCCACGAGCTTGAGTCTGGCAGGACTTCCAGAGCTCAGCTCGTGACACTCTGGGCCTTACTTGGAAGATAGAAAAAAATGGGAGAGCAGAGAAGTCTACTCCTTACAGCTTGACCACCGCCCCAAAAACTAAACAAAGGGAAGATTTTTTTCGGGTGTGGCAGAGTTTCATGAAACTGAGCTGAACCAATTACATTGCTTCTTTTTCCAGCAGAAGTCAAAAACTTGACCTAAAAAAGGAAATGCAAGGAAGCTTGGAGGCCCATTGGTCATTTCAAAGGTCAGGGCATTGTGGGTCTCCCAGCAGAAAGAGGAGGGGAAGAGACATTTGATATGAGAAGTGAGACCCCACTTTAGACACATATGTTGCTGAATAAAGCATAAATTCCTTAAACTTTAGTGACTAAGATATTCTTACTCAATAATAAGGGAACAATGTCTCTAAATTGTAACTGTAATTAATTTGTGATAGTAAGTGTGCAAAAATTAATTTCTTCCTGAAAATAAAGCAACACATATATCCAATCATTTCAATAAAAGCATTTGAAACCACAATTGTCCATTCCTGAGTTCAACCATGTCTTCAGTAGCGGATTCTGTCTTGAGGGAAAAAAATATGAATTAATTTATTGTTCACAACTGCAGAGATTCCATTTCAGAGAGAGAAAAAAAATTATTAGATATTCCTGCGTCATCCACCAGATGGTACTGTAAAACTGTCTGGTTGGTTAATGAGGAATCTTAACTTCCAAGTCTGGAACATATCAACCACAAATCTATCTATATGGGGCATTCCTTTGCCAAAGAGCAGAAAAGGGAGAATAACTAAGTCCTGGAGAAGAGATTAACTTCAATTTTGTGGCCGATGGGTAATGTTACAGCTCTGGTCCTTGGGTGAGAGAAGCAGTTCATGACCAGACTTTGGAGTTGAAGCGTTTTTTCTTCAGCAAAGAATGATTTTATAGATTGGAACCAAAGGGTTTGACGCTCCCCCCCCCCCCCTTCTGTGTCAATGGTGAGCTTTGGTAAGCTTTGGTACACATCCTTGGTGGCTGGTTCCAATGGAAGTCCCTTCACTGAACTGCTGAGCTAACGGTTCTGATGTCCATAAGCAATAGCTTGTAAACAGAATCTGTTCCTGAGAATAGATCTTTGGGTCTGGTTTGCAAAAACAACTTCTTAAAATCTTCAAAAATAATTTGAATATGGACAAATATAAAACTTGTAAAATTGTCTAAAATATATTAAAATATAGTGTATATGCATGCAAAGACTCAAAAATTCTGGGTACTCAAGTACAAAAAGAAAATTCTAGGTACCAAAGTACAAAAATAAAAAGTATGTTGTGAAGTGTGTTAATGACGAGGCAGTTTTGTCTCAGGAAGTTTATTACACATCTCACACATGAGCATAGTAGAAAGAGGGCATCTCAGACAGAACTCTTCTCTTAAATACTCAGGTCTTTCTACAGCCGCTTCTACACATCAAAGGTCACATTGCATTCACATCAAAGGTCACATTACATGCACTTCCTTAATCCCTTAACATCCCCCTCACAGTCTCTGACACACAAAGGATCCTCCTAGAAGTCTCTGACACACAAAAGATCACACTTTCACAACTTCCTGTTATCTCCAAGGAAACTCTGCTCTTTGTTCTTATCTAAGATGCTACACATTATGTTTTCCCCATGTGTGGCCATACCACCCCCCCGAGCATATTGGATCGAACAAAAGAATAACAGTCTGTATGCTGCAACAGAATCATTAAACATCAATCCACATGCTGCTTGGGCTTCCGTCTTCTCCCGTATCTGCTGTAACCAGGATTCACCGCCTCCGTGGCTCTGTCATGCTGGGGAGCTGCTGTTTGGGGGTGAAAACCTTTTGTCTGTCCCTGCGGGTGTTCTGGGGAAATTTTACTCTGGGAAGCTCCCCGTGGGGGTCTTCCATGCCGAGGGGCCCTCGCCAACAGCACTTGCTCGTCCGCCACCACAAAAGCGGGTTTGAGTCTGTTAATGCCAACCTTTCCCTCCTACCCCCCAAATTTAGCAAAAAATACTTGTCCCCTGTTTCCAGCACTCTGAACGGTCCATCATAAGGTGGGCGCAGTGGGGGGCGATGTGTGTCGTGTCTGACAAAAACAAACTCCGCGTTTTTCAAAGTCTTAAGCACAAAAACGCGTGGAAAACTGTGGTGAACAGGGCCCGGCAGCGTGCCTGTGTCAATGCTACGCTGCAACAGCTGAGACGGGGAGCTGTCCGGCGCAGGATTATCTGGGAGAAACTCCCCGGGCAGCCGAAGCGGCTGCGCAAAAACGAGTTCAGCCGGGGAAGCTTCCAAGTCCTCTTTAGGCGCAGAACGTAACCCTAATAAAACCCACGGTAGCTTGTCTACCCAATTTGCATCCGTCAGTGACGCCCTGAGAGCTGCTTTCAATGACCTATGAAAACGTTCGCATAACCCATTAGCCTGTGGATTGTACGCGGTTGTGCGGTGAATTGTGACACCCAGGCTGCGGGCCATTGTTGACCAAAGTTCGGAAACAAATTGAGGGCCTCTGTCGGACATAATGTCCGACGGGACTCCAAAACGCACCACCCAAAAAAACGCTGTTAAAAACGCGTGCGCCACCTCCTCGGCTGTGGTTGACGCCAGTGGAACCACCTCAGGCCAGCGCGTGGTGCGGTCCACCATTGTCAGAAGGTGCGTGCACCCCTGTGATGGCGGGAGGGGGCCCACGAGGTCCACGTGAACACGGTCGAACCTCTTAGCCGGGATGTGAAACAGCTCCAAGGTAGCTCTCGTGTGTCTGTGTACTTTGGCTCGTTGGCACGCCATGCAGGCTGCCGCCCACTCTTTCACTTGTTTGCGAAGGCTCAGCCACACAAATTTCTCTCCTACCATCTTGACCGACGCGCGCACTCCCGGGTACGCTAAAGAATGAATCGAGTCAAAAACGCGGCGGCGCCACGCTGCCGGTACCACGGGATGCGGTCGCCCCGTGGAGACATCACAGATTAGAGGGGGCATGCCGTCTTGCAGCACCCTGCTTTCCAGCCTTAACCCTGTTGGTCCAGACTGGAGCGCGTGCACATCCGCGTCACTAACCTGCTCCGCGGCCATGGCTGTGTAATATATCCCCATGCGGACCGGGGCCGCCACGGCGCGTGAGAGGCAGTCTGCCGCTACATTCAGTTTACCCGACACATGCTGAATATCGGTAGTAAACTCTGAGATTGCGGCCAGCTGTCTCTGCTGCCGGCCCGACCACGGTTCTGAAACCTTGGCCATCGCGAATGTTAGTGGCTTGTGGTCAACGAACGCAGTGAAACAGCGTCCTTCCAGCCAGAACTGGAAGTGGCGAATGGCCAAGTGGAGAGCCAGCAACTTCCTGTCGAATGCGCTGTATTTACATTCACTATCGCGCAAAGTCCTGCTGAAAAAGGCGAGTGGCTGCCAAGCCCCGGCTACACGCTGCTCTACGACCGCCCCTATGGCCACATCTGACGCGTCAGTAGTGAGCGCTATGCGGGCCGTTGGGTCTGGATGTGCCAACAAAGCAGCGTTTGGCAGGGCTGCCTTGACTTCCAAGAACGCCCGCTCTCACTTCGGGGACCATTCAATCTTATTCGCGGATTTCTGTTTTTTGAGCGCGGCGTACAGTGGTTGCATGAGCTGCGCTGCGCGGGGGAGGAAACGGTTATAGAAATTCACCATTCCCAAAAACTCCTGTAACGCCCTGACCGTTTGCGGTCGGGGAAAATCTGCTACCGCGCGCACTTTGTCAGGCAGCAGAACCGCTCCTTCGGGAGAGATGCGGTGCCCCCAAAAATCAATCTGCGTCACCCCGAACTGACATTTCGCTGGGTTGATTATTAAACCGTGCTCTCCCAACCTCTGGAAAACCGCCGTGAGGTGGGTTTCGTGTTCGTCTTCGGACGCGCTGGCTACCAAGATATCGTCCAGGTAGACAAATATGAAAGGGAGATCGCGCAGCACCGCATCCATCATGCGTTGGAACGTCTGTGCAGCCCCTTTAAGCCCGAATGGCATGCGCAAAAACTCGAATAGACCAAACGGAGTTATCACCGCTGTTTTGGGTATGTCCTCAGCGCGCACTGGGACTTGGTGGTAACCGCGGACCAAGTCGATTTTAGAAAAAACGCGCGCTCCTGCCAAGTGAACGGAAAAATCCTGGATGTGAGGAATTGGGTAGCGGTCGTGTGCTGTGGCGTTGTTCAACCTGCGGAAATCCCCGCCAGGCCGCCACGAACCGTCAGCTTTAGGGACCATGTGTAGCGGGGAAGCCCATGAGCTGTTTGAACGCCTGATGATGCCCAACCTCTCCAGGTTGGCGAACTCCTCGCGCGCTATGGCCAGTTTAGCTGCATCCAAGCGCTGAGGTTTTGCAAAAACGGGCGGCCCGGTGGTGGTAATAAAATGTTCCACCCTGTGTTTAGCGACTGCCACTGAAAATGTCGGGACCGTGAGTGCTGGGAACTGAGTGAGCAGTGTGTGGAAGTTACCGCTTGCAGCTGTGACGTTGGCTTGTGCTGTTGGCCAGGATGCTCGAGTTCTACAGGGAATAGAATCAAAGGACAGTGCATTAACCAGGCACCTGTTAGTGACATCAACCAACAAATCATGTGAGCACAAAAAATCAGCCCCCAATATATTGAAATTCAATGCTGCTATGACAAAAGTCCACTCAAATGCACGGCCGTGTAGCGACAGAAGTAGAGTCCTCTCACCAAAGGTCTTAATCGCCGAGCCATTTGCTGCTGCCATCTGGGGGCCGCTGGAACCTGCCAGCCGGTTGGCGTAGGACGGCATGATGAAACTCAACTGGGCGCCGGTGTCGACGAGGAAATGCCTCCCCGAGTGTGCGTCCGTCAAGTAGAGCAGCTTGTTCTCCTCCCCGAGGGCCGCAGCTGCTACCGACCCCCAGTCTTGGCGTTTCCCGAGTGCTTGAACTGGCACAGTGGTATACATTTGCATGCCTTCTCTGCAAAGCGGCAATGGTAGAAACAAAGGATGTCTCCTCCGCGTTCCTTGGTCCCCGCCGTCGCTGTCGTCGGTGGTTCTGCTATCGCCGTCAATGGCTCCTCACCCTCTCCGGCCATCGCGCCGAGCTCCGTCGCTGCCGCTGTGGTCGTGAGCTCTCTGCTGGCCATGATGATCCGGTGTGCTTCCCGGGCCAGCGCACGGTAGTCCCGCTTGGCTAGCAACAGCAAATTGGCCAGGGCCGCTCTCGTCGCTGACGGAAGGTTCCGGAGGAAGAGATGGGTAAAAATGAAGTGGTCGTCGTCCGAGCCCTTCAATTTCAGCATCCTCTCCATCAGGTCAATAGCCGTGCAATCTCCTAACCCCGTCCGCGTCAGGAGTCTCTCTGCTCTCTCCTCAACCGAGAGTGTGTAGTGCTGGATAAGTGCGGCCTTCAACTCGCCGTATTTGTCGCTGGTTGGTTGGCTGATCCAGCAGGCTCTCCACATGCTGAGCCATGTGGGTGTCGAGCTTTGCGACCACATGGTAGAATTTCGTGTCATCCACCGATATCCCCCGGAGGACGAACTGCGCCTCAACCAGGTGGATCCAGAAGCGCGGATTGTGCTGCCAAAAATCCGGTAGGTGGATTGTAATGGCATACGCTTGGCTGGGGGCTCCCAACAAGGCTGGCTCCGGGGAACTCTCTTCGTGTTGCATGCTTTGTCTTGGGTCACCAGTGTGGAGTGTGTAAATGACAAGGCAGTTTTGTCTCAGGCAGTTTATTACACATCTCACACATGAGCATAGTAGAAAGAAGGCATCTCAGACAGAACTCTTCTCTTAAATACTCAGGTCTTTCTACAGCTGCTTCTACACATCAAAGGTCACATTACATGCACTTCCTTAATCCCTTAACATCCCCCTCGCAGACTCTGACACACAAAGGATCCTCCTAGCAGTCTCTGACACACAAAAGATCACACTTTCACAACTTCCTGTTATCTCCAAGGAAACTCTGCTCTTTGTTCTTATCTAAGATGCTACACATTATGTTTTCCCCATGTGCGGCCACAATGTAATTTTTACATACTTGAGGTAAATGTTTCAGCTAAGTGGTACTGAGATAACTCAAGATGGTTCAGTTTGGATTGGTTTAGTGGGACTAAACCATGGTTCCACAGATGTCTGAGCCATAAGGTGCTTGGGATCATTGTTCTGGAAAACTGGGCGAACATGGAATGTTGTCATTGCTCTTTGAATGGCAACGAAGAGTAAATTTGTGACCACTGAAAAAGGGGCAAGATGAAGTGAAACCAGGCTCATCGCTAAAGTGTTAACTGAAAAGCTAATGTTTCTAGCTATCTCTGGAAGTAATATAGACACCAGCTGCATGCGAGCATAGTCAACCTTTAATATGAAGAGCAACAAGTTCAAGACCTTCTTGAGTTTTACTGAAGCTTCGGAGCAAACATTCAAAACCAACACAGTATCTTGCAAAGTTCTGGTAACGGTTTGTAGTTCAACTACCTGGCGTTTCGTTGTAGTGATGTTGGCCAAGTTAACAGTGAACGTGCTAAGGCTAACAAGAGGTCCTAACGATGAGGCGTTTACCGAGAATCCACCTAAGGATTGTTGATGTTTTGTCTTGGCGCTGCCCAGTTCTGACTGGGTGACAGTAGGTGTGATGGCTAGGTAGAGGGCTAAACTGAAAAACAGGAGGGTCATCATCCTGGCAAACAAACAGAAGTGAGTGATTTTAATCTCGACCTTCTTATTGTTTTTTTTTAGACACCTGAGTGGCAGATGAAAATTATTCTCAGCGATGGAACAATTTCTTTTAGAGATTGAACTCTAAACCTTAGTTGATCACCTTCAGTGGGAATTTTAATATCGTTAGCTCAAGGTAATGGGATTGGATGTTTTGTGTATATTATTTGATAATAGTAAGTTGATTGAAATTGATTAGAATTTTACAGAGGCCTTTAAGATCCATTTAAGGGATAATTTGGTTTTCATTTACCCTTTTTCTTTTGGAAGTTTTGATGCAGTTAACTGGTTGGTTTGGAGAAATGCGACCGAGTGTACCTGAGGCTTATAGTTAGTTAAAGGTTGTTTCTCGGACATAGGCCTGATTTTACTCTTTTTATGGACTTACTGTGACAGTGTTGTACCCAACAAGTCCCATCGGGTTTTGGTAAATTTTAGTCTGATTGTGATGAGCCCATTTGAAAATGGGGTCCTTGATTTGGTACTTAAGTGGCCAAAGTTTGTTGTTGACTACATGTAGATTCATCCACCCGGGCAGGAATTTAAGAGCGATTTTCCCTGCCTGTAGATTGATCTGTTTTGTTTGTGGTACAAATGTGTAGTGGAAGACCTTGTCCCCCCCTTGAAGTTTGCCATGGGAGGATCTCTGGTCATTGTACGCTTTGTGTCATTTGACGGATCGGTCCAAGTGTTTTTGAAATGTGGCCTTGGGAGCATTGTGCATTGTTTTGACGCCTCTGTGCTCTGCAGCTGGAAGGTCATGGGCATTGGCAGTCATCACCCCCCTCTGGTTTCAAGGAATTACAAGCGGTGGCAATGGTTGTTCGTCGGAAGCAGGAATACGAGTCCCACTGCATAGCTGCAGAGAAGGTCGTGTCGCAGAAAGTGTTTTCGATTCCTGTATATTAAAGAAATGTGACACGGGTAGCACATGTACGGTCGGGTTCGACCAGTGTGTGATGGTTTTATGGACCATGAGGTCACAGGATTGAGTAGATGCGCGCCTAGTGTTTATAAAAGTTGGGTCCACTGATGCAGAACCGTTAGGTTGCGGAGGGTCTGAGAAGCCGGTTGATTTGACTCCTGTGAACACGCAGGCCGCAGGGGTGGGTGGGATTCAGAAGGTGACACCAACATTGAGTCAAAGGTACAAAGGGGGCCATGTGGAGCTTTCTGCTCAGCCAGTGAGTTCCCAAGGTCTTTCGATTCTTTGTCTTGACCTTGTGTTTGAAGGTGACCTTTGACTTCTTGAGGACAGTGTTCACCTTGGTTTCTGTGGTCACTTTTGATCGGTTCCAGTTGTTCCAACAGCACTAGTTGGTTGACACCTGGGGTGTCCGAAGTCTCAAGAACAAAGACTGTGATTCAGTTGTCCTTGGTAGGTTGAATGGGTGAGGGTGTTGAGTTTGAGCCCATAGTTTGAGATTCTTGAAGTCAATCAGTGGCTCAAAGCGATTCAGTAGGTCTTTGCCGATGAGCAATGGAATATAGTCAAGTTTGGACACATAGACCGGATGTGTCAAGGTCATGGGACCAATGGAGACTCTGATTAGTGACACGCCCGACAGAGTTGTGTCAGTGAGCACATATGGTCAAATGGCTAACGAACGAGGTTCTAATTGTAAATCTTTGTGAGCGCAGTTAGCAGCTACACATAGTTGGTCAAAAAGCTTGTATGACATAAAAGTGATGTCAGTGGCAGTGTCTAAAACGGCATCCTAACACATCATGTCTTCAAAGGTCAGTGGAAGGTAGAAAACAGGAATCGGGCGATGGGGCACGGTGGGAGTCCCGGTCTGGTGAGATGCGCTCTCCTTTCGACTACCTGACCTGTTCGCAGTTCATGGTCTTGCTTCCTTCTGTTGTCGGTATTCCTCCACTTCTTCTTTTAAATCCTTTAGATGTTGATGAGCTTCCTGTAAGAGCAGTTGACATTCCTTATAGTCAGATTGCACTTTTTCAAGTTGACCTTCAACTCTTCTGAGTTCCTTCTTGGTGTCCTGAAGGGCATCTTCAAGGTCACTGTTCTCTTGGTGAAGGAAGTCAATTTCATGAGTCAACCGTTGCTTTTCTGGTTTTGCCTGGGTCAAATCTTGCAACGCATTATCAAGCTGAGCTTGAGTATCATCGTTTTCATTTTGAGATTGTTCCAGTTTCTTCCTTAAAGGTCTGATGACACGTTCTTGACTTCCTCTAATTTTTCAACACATAATACAATATGACAAAATCAGTTTGTCTGTGCAGTGCCAAGTGAAACAGGCTTTTTTTTAACGCAAATATCTGACGTTTTCATGAGCACCACGTCACCCATTGCGTCAGTGGCTGGAATACCCCCCGGCCATGTTGTAACGTCATCGACGGAACACAGCGCTTGGCTGCCCTTTGTACACACAGGATGGAAGCAGTTGAAAACATTGACCATGGTTCCAGCACATGCAGTCTGGAGTTGTTTTGTGTTGTCCAGTCTTCAGACGATTATAGTTCTGAAGAATGGGATGACAATGAAGAATCTGGGGGCATCAAACTGTATAGGTTTGAGCCGTGCCAAGCAGGCATTGTGCCTAGCGAGTCAGACTCAGTGACAGTCAGCTGTTCATGTTTTGTGTACATCATCTGCCGTGTTGTTAGCCAGCCAACATTGCCAACACTATCACAACGCGTTAGCCACTCCATACAGCTGTGGTTCTGTTGTGCCCCTTGTAGCGATGTCGGCTCTGGGGCGCAACCGTGGTTAAAACGTCTCCTCTCCATGTTCACTGAGCGATGTTGGCCCCGAACGCCTACTGTTTGTGTTTGTGTATTTTTGTAAGTCTTCACCTTTTTGGGAATTGTCTGTTGTTCTATATTAAATGTGTTGTGGTGAATACTATGCTTAAATCCTCGTGTAAATCCTCGTTATTTATGTGTAGATCATCCCTCTCCATGCGCTCTTACGCAGGGCAGGGAGAGGGCGCATGAAATAATGAGGATTTAAACACAGAATTAACCACAGTACATTTAATATAGAATGACAGACAATTCCCAAAAAGGTGAAGACTTACAAATGATATACAGAAACACAAACAGTAGGCGTTTGGGGTCGACATCGCTCAGCGAACATGGAAAGGAGACGTATTAACCATGGTTGCGCACCAGAGCAGACATCGCTTCAAGGACGCATGAGAACCACGGCTGTGTGGAGTGGCTAACACGTCGTGAGAGTGCTGAAAATACTGGCAGACTAACAGCACAGATGACAATATTATTGACCAGCAGTGCATGTAAAATTTGGTGGCCGTTTGCCGTTAACGCACTGCTGGTGATGGTGTGATGACAAGCACCTGGGTGAGGACCAGGAAACATGATCAGCGGGATGATGATCATGATCACCTGTTTATAATGATTGAGGGGATGTGCCTGGACCGGCATGCGATCAGAGAAAGTAGGTCAAAGCTGCGCGTAAATCCATTAATCCTTCCCCTCCTCGCGCTCCTCCTGCATAAAAGTACAGAGGAGAGCAGGCTTGAGCTGAAGCATGTGATGTGGTCTTTCACACACCACGTGCTTTATCTAAGCCTGCGACACAATGCGAAGGCATAGCTGTAAAATTAAAACAAGAAACCAGAGAAACTGTGAGCCACAAAGCTGCTGTCATTCCAGTCAACAACACCGGAGTCCGTTCCTGCGATTACGTCATGGGGTGCCGCCCTTAATTCGGTGGGTGGCTCCACAGTCCAGTCAGCGGCTGCTGTTTTTTGATGATAACTAGTTTATGCAGGCGCTGTTGTAAATATTATATTGACTGACTTTTGGGTTTACACAACATGCTAAAAAGGTCAAAAACGCATCATCAGACCTTTAATGATTTGTTCTCTTCCTGGACAGTGAAGGTTGTTGATTGTTGATTCCTTAGCTCATTCTCAGCGCATAATGCTTTAGCTTTGGCTACTTTTAATCTCACGACTAATGCTATTGCAAACTTTCCCAAAGCACTGGGGAGATTATTTCTTTTTTGTGGGTTTTCTGCGTAATTGTCTAAAAGTTCTTCAGTGAGTTGCTTCAGACCTTCGGGCTGTGTTTTCTTGACCCGTGTTGTGAAGCTAAATATAAAATTAGAAGTCCATTCTTCCAATGTTGCTTGAAGGTCTTCCAGTTCAGTAAATCGGTTGGTTGTTCGTTGACCCGCCATGTTGTACCATCGTTTGTTAGTTAGCTTAAAAATCAACTTGTTGATTGTAGCCAAATTTGTTAATCAAGGGTTAACATTGATTGTTACTTCATATTAGTGGTAGTTATAAGCTCTTTTTAGAACTTGTTTCAACTTACAGGCTTGTAGGAAGGGAGGTAGAATTTTTGGAATTGTTGCAGAAATATGAAGATGTGTTAATTTATTTGTTTGCTGAAACTGCATTTTTGATTTGTAGTTTAAAATTTACGTGGATTGACTTCTTCACCTAAATTTTCAAAGCCTAGTATTGGAATGGTCATCAATAACTAGCTTTGGAATTTTGTTGAATGTCACTTTAATGTGATGGTTCTATTTAGGAAAGGGAACAACAACAAAAATAGAAAAGGTCAAATGCTTTAGCGATGTAAGATTCTAAGTTTTCACTTTCTTTTTGAAGTTAAAGTTGATTTTGTCTTTATTTGTTAAAGCATATTTTCATTTGAAGTTTTAAATGTTTTAATATTTACAGATTAGGAAACACAAGTGAATTGTTTTGTGTATTTTGCTACCAAGGATTTCTTAGGATTCAAGCTGATGGCAATTTACTTGATTGTTATCTATAAAGTTTTTATTTACAGAATAATTAATGTTTCCACATTTTGACTTTTCTCTTTTACATCCTGGTGAGAAGTAGGGAGTTGGTTAATGTTTTCCTTTTCCTGTGGAGAAAAAAAAAAAACACGAGCTAAGAATAGCACACTGACTTTGAATAACACTTAGGGCTTTTGAGTGCTAATTGATTAATGTGGTTTCCTGTTTTGAAAAATTTTGGTAAATATTGAGTGAATCACTAAATCCTTTATCAGCATGCACAGGGTTAACATTACATTAAGGTCACTTTTAAATAAACATTGTCATTTATTCGAATCCTTATGATGAACTAGGCTTCCTGTGGAAGGGATCAAATAATGCAGCTTAAAACACACATATATAGCTTCAAAAATTTGCAATTGTTGCTTAAAATGTGTAAATATATGTGTTTTTAACATTAAAGATTAAAATCTGTGGTTAATATACAGTAAGTGATTAAATACAAATTGTATGCTTTTATGCCCTTCTGGTATTCATTTATATTGGGCCAATCTGGTCCACCAGTGACAATAAACCTTCAGTAGCCAACAAGTTTCTTTTTTGCTGCTTTTGGCATAGAAACTTTAAATTGTTTTTAAATTTAGGTGATTCTGAATAATATGGATTACTTTGAAGTTAGTTTGGAAGTTCGCTTTGGTTAGAAATTTGCTTAACAGATTAAAAGTTTTAGATGCAATTTTATTAAAGGATGCAGTTCTTATGGTTGACCACAAGATGGAGGCAGTTCCTTATGCATTCAAGGAGGAGGAGAGAAACTGACATCACTTCGGGCGGCCTGTCTCAGCTCCAAAATGGATGCCAGGATGACTCACAATGGCAATTTGTAAAATGGCAGCTGCACTGCTTGTCTGCGCATGTGCACCTCCCATAAACAGAATGGGACATGCATGTGGCAATTCAGTCACCCGGGATGTAAACGCAACCCGCTGACCATGCCTTGCTTTGTTCACTTAAGAAGACAGGAAAGTTAGTGTCTCATTAATTCAGTTTTCACCCATGCAAGAATAATCTTACAATTTTAACTTTGCATGCGATTCGGCACTATTGCCTCAACAATTTTCTCTCAGTAACTTTTCTTACATGTTGTTCAGCGTGAAGTAGCTAATTCCACTGCTTTACCCAAGGTTTACAAAAATAAGCAAAAAAAAAACAACAACAAAAAAACCTGGTTAATTGAATGAATGAATGAATGAATGAATGAATTTATTTATTTCGGATAGTACATTACAGGTTAAAAGAAACTGTATAATATAACAACAAGGTCAAATTAGACAAAGACTCCTTCTACTATACAATTCCACGTGAGTTATCCGAAAGGGGTGATGGCTGAAGCCGCAGCTTATATTGCCCACCCATATTCCATCCAAGAATTCAAAGGAGAAAAAAGAGAAAACAAGACAAGAGCGATTACAATTTAAAACAAGGCTAAGACAAAATATGACTGAGAGAAAAAGAAAACTGAGCTAGTCTAAGTTAAGCGGTTACTATTCAAAAACAAATCTAAGACATAGTGTCACAGAGAAAAAAGAAAAACTAAGCTATAACACAACACAGGCTGGAAATGTCAATCCTTATGTGAGTTTACACGTCGTCTTGTAAATATGTTTGGAGTATTTCTTCCTTTAGTTTTTGTTTAAATTGTCCAAGCTTTGTACATGATTTTAATTCAGGTCCAAAATCGTTCCATAATCTGACACCTTGCACTGAAATACAGTGTTGCTTGGTAGTTGTTCTCACTGTAGGCTTTTGAAATATACATGTTCCTCTGAAGTGATATCGTTTCTCCCTTGTTTGGAACAACTTTTGGATATTTGCGGGCAGTGATAGATTCTTCACTTTGAATATTATTATTGCGGTTTTAAAGTCGATCAGATCTTTCAACTTGAGAGTTTTTTGTTTAAGAAAAAGTGGGTTTGTTGGTTCCCTGTAAGCTGCTTTGTTGATTATTCTAATAGCTCTCTTTTGAAGCATAAAGAGTGGATATATGTTTGTTTTATATGTATTTCCCCATACTTCATTACAATATGTCATGTATGGGAGTATTAATGAATGATACAAGGTGTATAGTGTGGGTTGATTCAGCAAATTTTTCACTCTGTGTAATATTGCAATTGATTTGGATACTTTACCTTTTATATAATTAATATGTGGCTTCCAACACAGTTTGTTATCAATTATTACTCCAAGGAATTTAGTTTCGGATACCCTTTCAATCTCTACACCATTTACACTGAGTTTGGGTACTGGGTAGTTGTGATGGTTGTTAAAGACTATAAATTTTGTCTTGCTTAAATTGAGCGTTAATTTGTTTGAATCAAACCACAGTTTCAGCTTTCCTAATTCCTTTCCGAGTGTATCCAGAAGTTGTTCCAAGTTGTTTCCACTGCATAGCAGGTTAGTGTCATCAGCAAACAATATTAAGTCCATTTTTTCTGAAACTTTACATATATCATTTATATACATATTGAATAATAATGGTCCCAAAACTGAACCCTGTGGGACTCCACAGGTGACCTTCAGTAGCTCTGAGTTTTTGTTGTTAACACATACAAACTGATATCTATTCTTTAAGTAACTTCTTAACCAGGACAGTGCTACCCCTCTGATACCACAATTTTGTAGTTTCTTTAATAATAGATTGTGATCTACTGTATCAAATGCTTTTTTAAGATCCAGGAATACTCCAACTGAATACTCTTTATTTTCAATGGCTGTTGATATTTTTTCTGTAAATTCCATTAAGGCATATGCTGTTGTCCTTTTGTGTCTGAACCCATATTGCTGCTCACACAATAAATCATTCTTCAGTATGAAGTTGTCAATTCTCTCATAGAATATTTTTTCAAGTATCTTGGAAAATTGCGGTAATAGTGAAATTGGTCTGTAGTTGGAGAGTTCCCCTCTGTCGCCTTAATTCAGTTTATCCCACCTGGACTTCTCGCTGAATGAGCTAAATTAACAAAAAAACGGATCAGATTTTGTCACACTTCTGTCTTTTCAGGCCTTATTTTAATTAATTCAGCATATGTCAATGTTTTTTCAACTATAGCATGCTTAAAAAAAAACAGTCTGGGGAGTAAGAGCAGTTTGAGTGGGGGATTGGTGACCCCTTCCCTTTGCACTTCTTCACCTCCTCCCTTTTGTATTCCTCACAGAGAGACCTGGCTGAGCTCAGCTAGATATGGGAGGGGGTGTGAACACGTGTCTAGCTGGACAGCCAGAAATACAGAGAGACAAAAAACAAAGTTTTACTGTGCAAAAGATGAGATTTAGCTATACCCACACAGTTTGTGAAATCATAATTTCATGTCCATTTCTAGATTCTAGCAGCCTCAAACAGTGGCGCCATTATAAAATGTAGTGGATTTATGGGTTTTATAGGTGTTTTATTGTTGGTAAAAGTATTAATGAAAATATGAATGTGAGTAGGGATGAAAATTTCCTACTATTACACAACCATATCCTCGTTGGGCACCAGTCCAGATAATGGACAATTTTATTAACAATTCTTTATTTGTACCAATTATGAATCAGTCTAAAAAAAACAAAACAAACAAACAAACAAAAAACCTTGTGAGTTCTTGTCTGCTGATAATCAAGAAGATGGACATGAAATCAAACAATAACTCCCATGTGTCTTTCAATAGTTTAATAAGAAATGTCAGAATAGGTTAATACATTCGAACAATTTTAAAACAAAGAATTCAACATATATCATGGGTATCATAGACGGTTATTGAATTACTGAGCATCATCTGTGAATCAAACATTTGTGGAAGCAAATAAACCATAGTTTGACTTGGCAATACACTAGAAATTGGAAAACCACAAATAACATTGGTTAAGAAAAGTGGATGCAATTTTATGAAGAAAATGATGAGTAAACTATTTATGAAAATGGAAAATTGGTGTTACTCTGAAAAAGAACATAAATTAATGAAAGGACAAAAAGCATTTTAAAATTCTGATGGGGGTTTGTATGAAATTAAGTTTAAAAACACATGCACATATGGATATATACACCCTACTTAAACATATTTACATTGAAATTTTTTAAGTTATACCACAATCCACGGGCAGCCAAAGATAAAACTGGCTTGGGGACCCAGGGCAGCCCCTCGGCATGCACACCCCTGGAAGCCACCTGCCCCTGGGGTTGAAGCTGACCCCACAGGCGAAAATGTCTCTTCTTCTCACCCACGACCACTTCTCTCATCTGGACCTGCCATCCGACACCTCTTGGGCAGCATGGTGGTGCAGTGGTTAGCACTGCTGCCTTACAGCTAGAAGGCTCCAGGTTCGAATCCCCAGGCTGGCAGGGGTAGGAACCTTTCTGTGTGGAGTTTGCATGTTCTCCCTGTGCTGCGTGGGTTTACTCCGGGGGCTCCGGTTTCCTCCCACAATCTAAAGACATGCATGTTAGGTTAATTGGTTGTTCTAAATTGTCCCTAGATATCTGTCACCTATAGGCCCTTAGAGTAGAGGGTTAGTGCTAGTAAAGTGCTTTGAGTGGTCTTTGAGACTAGAAAAGCACTATATAAGTACAGGTCCTTATCCCTTCCTGGGCACACTGCAGCCCGCCAGTGTGCATCCTCTAGCCATCTCCCAACTGGAACCAAGCTGCACCTCATCTTGCCCACTCCATCATTGGCACCCCTTCCTACGAACCCGAGCCCGGTCCGTAACTCTCAGGGGGGTCCCTCTTGGCTTGTAGTGCTGCTGCTTGGCACCCAGTTTCTCCGTGCCTGTAGGTCCACCCCCGATCATCTTCAAAACTGCTGCAGCTGTCACCATTGTAGCCCCAGACACTCTTGGCCCCTGTGGCCGAACTCCGGGGAAAACTGTAGCCCGCTCGTTGGCGTCACCCGTCGACCCAAGCGCCTTGCACCCTCATTCAAGGCGCTCCAATGCACTGCCTATGTGCCTGGCTGCCGCTGCTGTCTCCCAGGGCTCTCAGCATCACTCTTGTCAGTGTCACTTGCCGGCCTAGGCACCTCGCTGCTATGCCCAGCACCTTCGTCCAAGGTGGTCCGCCGCGCTGCCTCTTCGTCCAACTGCTGCTGCTGTTTCCCGGGACTCTCAGCATGCTTGTGCCCCTCCTCCCGCTACCCCGACTCCAGCTGTGGGGAAAACTCAGTTGAGTCCAGCTGCTGCTCTCTCTCCATGCTGTCTTGGCTCACCGCACCATCTTCACTACCAGCACTACGGTCACACACCATGCTGAGCTCCTCGGCTGGCTTGTCATCTTCAGTGACTGGGGGTTCCCCCACTCGTGGCTCTGGTCCCCCCTTGATACCTAGCTGGTAGCTTGTAGCTTGGTTTTGGCGCGCATCAAGCTTCGTGGCTAACCTCAACATTGCCACAGACTGAGCCTTTAGCTTCTCCAAGCTAACTAGCTTAGCTCTTTTTGGCGCCAACAACTTTACTACCCACAGCTTTGTGTTCCTTGTATGTTTGGCAAAATGTCCAGCCAGCTGCCCGACAGCATTCTCATAAGCCTCCGTCTCTCCCAGCATGCAGAGAATTCGCTGACCTTCTACGCCCAGATGTCGGAATAGGAGTGCTCGTCTCCGTGTTCCATTGAGTCTACTGAGGCACAATGCCATGATGTATCCCTCAAACATGGCCAACCAGTTAGGCCACACGATCGCTGGCTCTCCCGGGTATTGTAGAAATGGTGGTAGAGGTGGAGGTAGCCCATACGCCTCCATAGTTTCTCCTCATCGCCAAAATGTTATGTCAGGAATCAGAGACTGGAGTCTTCTCATGCCATGCAGCGGACTCACTCTTTATTGAGAGAACAACAGAATATATACTGGTGCTGCAGCCCGCCTGACGTCACCACCAGAGTGGCTACGGCAAACCCTCAGGACCATGCACACACCACACTCTCCACACAAGAGGGTGGTGGGGAGTTTAGGCATAAAAACTTAGATATTATTTTTTAATGTATTTTTTTTTTAATTTTTGTTTTATTCATTTATTTAAAGAGTTGAAATCATTCAACTCTTTAACAGTGGGAGCGAAGTTCATCTGGCCGAGCCTGCTCAAACAGGTGAAAGAGTGGGCTGCAGCCTGCATAGCGTGCCAGCGAGCTAAAGTGCACAGGCACGTTTGACCACGTTCACGTAGACCTCGTGGGCCACCACCCACCATCGCAAGGGTTCACGCACCTCCTGACAGTGGTGGACTGCACCACGCGCTGGCCCGAAGTAGTCCCGTTAGCTTCCACCACATCTGCAGAAGTTGCATGCGCTTTTTTGATGACATGGGTGGCACGTTTCGGCGTCCCTTCAGATATCACGTCCGATCGGGGCCCGCAATTTGCTTCCGACTTCTGGTCCACCATGGCCCGGAGCCTGGGTGTTTCACTTCACCGCACGACTGCATACAACCCACAGGCCAATGGGTTATGCGAGCGTTTCCATTGATCGCTTGAAGCAGCGCTCAGGGCTTTGCTTATGAATGCAAATTGGGTGGACCAGTTGCCGTGGGTTCTATTAGGGTTGCGTTCAGCACCGAAGGAGGATTTGGCAGCCTCCCCAGCAGAGCTGTTTTTTTCCCAGCCGCTGTGGCTCCCAGGGGAATTTTTGATGGACAGCCCCGCGCCAAACACTGATCCAACCCTGCTTTCACTGCGTAACTCAGTGGCAGGGACGGTACCCGGTCCGATCCCCCACTGTTTTCCATGTGCTTTTGTGCCAAAGGCCTTGAAGGACGTGTCGTTCGTATTTGTCAGGCACGATGCCCACCGGACCCCCTTGCGCTTGCCCTATGATGGCCCGTTCAGAGTGCTAGAACCCGGGGAGAAACATTTTGTGTTAGACTTGGGGGGACGCAGAGAAACAGTCTGTATAGACAGGCTTAAGCCCATTTTCGTGTTATCAGACGAGCAAGTGGTGCTGGCCCGAACTCCTCAGTGCGGACGACCCCCACTGAGAACGCCCCATGTAAATGTCTCGTCAGATCAGTCACAAGGGCATGCTAATGATGTTTTCCTCCCTCCCAATGTCCCCCCACAGACGGACGCACCCCCAACCTCGAAGCTGCAGACCCCACGTTACAGCCGCTATGGACGAAAGCTGAAGCCCAAAGGACATGAGGGTCAAGGTTCAGTCTAAGTCGGGGGGGGGGTGTCGGGATCCACTTCACTATATTTACACTCAGATGTAAAAGACAAAAAGGAAATGTCATGGGGGTTTGTGTGTGGATGTGGGGGTGGTGTGCTGGTGTGAACAGTGACAAAGAGAATGGGAATTACAAAGGCTTTGATGTTAAGGCAGCACACAGAGAAGGCTGACCGAGTGGTATGATTTAAGAGCAGAGGTGCCTGAGAGCTGCTACTCTTTTGTGGCTTGTGTTTCTAGAAAAATGGAGAGAGAGCTGAATAAAGTCTGATATGATCTGGACCTCTCTGCCTGATTATTTCTCTCTCCACACCTTATTGCTGTTGTCATTATCATTCTCAGTACTTTGGTAGGGTTTGTGTTTTGGTTCTTGCCTTATCATTTTTTTTGAGTTGTCTTTTATTTTGATAGCACTCGTTTTCTTCCATTCTGGTGTAACTCATTTCTTGTTTGAGTTCATTCCTTCTTTCGTAATTCTCATAAGTTTCCCCTCAGAGGCAGAAATGCAAGACCCACATGCTGAACTGTTAATTAGTGCAGTTTATTAATTCAATGGATAAACACAAAGTTCCATAAAGTGTTCAAAAACAAAGAAGCAAACAAGAGGGAAGTTACTTACAAAGTACTGGCCAGAGCAAAGCAGGGCTCTGGTGGAGATGTGGATTAGCAAGCCAAAGTGGTGACAAAGTAGGAAAGCACATAGCGTCCTTGAATAGGGCTCAAAACCCATTACATAATACTTGGCAGGTGTGGGAGCCCGCGCAGGCAGGAGAAGGCAATAATACATAATCAGGATCAGATGGGTGAGTGAGAGGGAGGCAAACCACAAACTGACACCTGGCAGGGCACACCCACACAAAGCTTCACGCCCCTGACAGCTGTCAACAGAAAAAAAAGGACAATACCGGAGATAAGGGGATAGCACATCATGCCAAAGTATGCTTATGAATAGGTACAGAAAATAAAAATATAACACTAACACAAACAGAAAAATGACAAGCAGAAAACAAATACATGGACCCAAAAGGCATGAAGTACAACAGATGAATAAATAAACAGAAAAAGACATGAGACCGAGTGTGGTGGAATTTTCCAGACCTCGGCTCATGACAGAGCCCCCTTCTCAAGGGGTGGTCCCAGACACACCATGATAACACCAAAAGAAAAAGAAGACCCCCCCCCCACCAGCAGGAACCACAATGATCTACACAGGGTGGGTGGTGGGGGGAACAGGCCAGGAGGAAACAAAACAAACCCTGCTCAGGACCCACTCCAGTCACTAACAATGGATTAGACCCCCCGGACCAAGGAGCTGGAGAGTTCAGGGGGGTGACCAAAGTCCCAGGCCTGGCAGGTGGCAAGGTGGTCTGAGTTGAGTGGCCTGCCGGAGAGTATGGGTGGCCCGCTCTTTTGGGAGGCGGCCCCACTTCCGCCTCCCAAAGAGAGCAGACGCTTTTTCCTTCTCTCCAGCTCTGACTTTTTATCTCCTTCCTCCCCTAACTGACTGGATCCCAGCTTGCTATCGTCTGTCTGCGTGTCTCTACTGCTGATTATCGAACGAAATTATGGATTTAATAAGCTGGGCTTTGAACGCAATTGACACTATTTTTTCTACGAGGAAAAGTGCCCCGGGGGAGGTAGTTTGCCCCGCAGGAACTGCGGCTGCGGGCTATTTGAGGGACACAAGTAATTGGAAACTCTTGTGCCTGTCTGATCTCTCTATCGAAGATGTCGAAGATTTATTCATCTTCGTAGCAATGGTCATTGGGATCCTTCTGATTGGATCTGGGATTGTCCTGGTGTACCGTAAATTGATGAAGATGGACGTAGCCTATCAAAATGCTGGCCAGGCGAGGCTTAACCATCAAATTGAACAATTGGGGAGGACTCTGACAGCGGCTAATGGAGAACTGTCTAGGAAAATGGATTACATCATGATCACGCTGAGAGCCGCCCATGAAGAATTCAACGTCCAGCACTGAAGGATTAAAGTACTGAATCTGTTAGAGAATATAAAGTCTTTTTCTCTGGGAACAGTACTATTCGACTAATCTGACCTGCCCCTCACACAAGTCCTCCAGATTATCTGCAGTTTTTTGTTTCCAAAACATTTGAGCTGCATTGACTCTATGGACAGCCAGCTGCCTGGCTCAAGGACAAAGTGCCAGCCGCTAGACAAAACATCTCCTGCTGAAGAGACTTTGTTGTTCTTAACTGATATAAACACCTCCACTCAACACTACACCCACACTGACTCAATAAACTGATGAGAAGATCAGTCACTCACTGCTCCCTTTGTGTCTTTGTGTACATTCTTGTCTGCTAATTGTGCATTGAGGGCTTTTTTTTTCTTGTAATCATAATATTGATCATATATGACCGGTATTCTGACAATCAATGTTTTTTTGCTCTTCCTATTGTGTTATCCTTTTCTTCCCTATGCTTCCTGTACCCGTCTGATGACAGGAGCGTTATCGACGCTGCCGCGTCACCGGAAATGCAGGTCGTTTTCAGTGTCAAGTCAAATCCCTTGTATGTTATCAGTTGTTTACTGTTAATGTACTTGGCAATAAATCCTTTCTGAGTCTGAGTCCGGGAGGTGGCTCCCCCATGGGGAGACCCAGTGATGGGAAGGAGTGCCACAGAGGGGGAACCACGATGACATCCAGCAGAGAAGGAGGGGAAACCACGACGGCGTCTGGCAGAGGAGGAGAGGGGGACCATGACAGTGTCTGGTGCTGGAAGGGGAACCACAACGACGTCTGGAAGAAGAGGAGGCAAAACCCCGACAGCATCTGGCAGAGGAGGAAGGGAAACCATACTGGCATCTGGCACTGGAAGGGGAACCATGATGATGTTGGTCTGGCCAGCAGCATCCTTGGTGGTCTCAAACTGGGACGAAGTTGAATCCACGGTGGCTTCACAGTGGAGTGAAGTAGCACCCGCGGTGGCTCTGGGCTGGAGCAATGCAACACCCACAGTGGCTCCGGGCTGGAGCAAAGCAGCACCCGCAGTGGCTTCAGGCAGGAGTGGAGCTGCACCCTCGGTGGCTCCAGGCAGGAGTGGCGCTTCACCCTCGGTGGCTCCAGGCAGGAGCCACCGAGGGTGAATACACATTGTGTATTAGGACACTCATCCACTCACTGCTCCCAGTCTGTTTCCCTCTCAGCTGGGAGCAGTTACGCAATTAGTTTACCTGCCAGCTCACCTCTCATACCCGCTTCCCATTATGTGCTACTGTATATCCACTGCTCTTATTTTTATTTCTATTTTTATTTTTCGTATCTTCTTAATTATTGCTCTGTGTGTTGCTATCCACTGTGCTGTTGCAATCCTGGAATTTCCCCATTGTGGGACTAATAAAGGCTTATCTTATCTTATCTTATCTTATCTTATCAGGTGGCAGTCAAAGGCGGAGACCTTGGCGGTCTGATCCCAGGCTTCCTAAACTGGCTTTTGGGATGTGGAATGTCACCTCTCTGGTGGAGAAGGAGCCTGAGCTGGTGCATGAGGTTGAGAGACACTGGCTAGATATAGTCGGCCTCACCTCAACACATAGCTCCGGTTCTGGAACTAGTCTCCTGGAGATGAGCTGGAGCTTGTCCTACTCTGGAATTGCCCCGGGTGAGAGGCGATGCGCAGTGGTGGGTTTTCTTGTATCCACCCATTTTGCTGCCTCTATATTGGAGTTTTCCACGGTGGACGAAAGGATTGTTTCCCTGTGCCTTCGAGTTGGGAAACAGGTCCTGACCATCCTTTGTGCCTATGCACCAAATGATGGTTCAGAGTACCCACCTTTTTTGGAGACTCTGACTGGGGTGCTGGAGGGTGTTCCTCTTGGAGACTCCATTGTCCTTCTGGGGTACTTCAATACGCCAGTGGACAATGATAGTGAAACCTGGAGGGGGGTGATTGGGAGGAACGGCCTGCCCGATCTGAACCCGAGTGGTGTTCAGTTATTGGACTTCTGTGCTAACCACAGTTTGTCCATAACGAACACCATGTTCAAGCATAAGGGTGTCCATATGTGCACCTGGCATCAGGACACCCTAGGTCGCAGGTTGATGATCAATTTTGTTATCGTGTCATCAGTCCTGCAACCATACGTCTTGGACACTCGGGTAAAGAGAGGTGCAGAGCTGTCAACTGATCACCACCTGGTGGTGAGTTGGATCCGATGGCAGGGGAGGATGCCATTCAGACCTGGTAGACCCAAACATATAGTGAGGGTGTGCTGGGAACATCTGGCTTAGGCCCCTGTCCAGGAGGTCTTCAACTCCCACCTCTGGAAGAACTTTAATCACAGTCCGAGGGAGTCTTGAGACATGGAGTCTGAATGGGCCATGTTCTCCACCTCCATTGTTGAAGTGGCTGCCCAGAGCTGCGCCCGCAAGGTCATCAGGGCATCTCGTGATGGCAACCCCAGAACCAAGTGGTGGACATCAGTTGTGAGGGGGCCCATTATGCTGAAGAAGGAGTCCTATCAAGCTTGGTTGGCTTGTGGGACTCCCAAAGCAGCTGAGGTGTACCGGCAGGCCAAGCAGAGTGCAGCTTGGGTGGTTGCTGAAGCAAAAACTCGGGTATGAGAGGTGTTCGGTGAGGTCAGGGAACAAGACTTTCGGTTGGCCTCGAAGAGATTCTGGCAAACTGTCCGGCAGCTCAGGAGGGGGAAGAAGCTCCCTGTCCATACTGTGGATAGTGTGGATGGGGCGCTGCTGGAGGAGATTAAGTATCTCGGGTCTTATTCACGAGTGAGGGGAGAATGGAGCAAGAAATTGACAGATGGAGCTCCCTGTCCACATTGTGTATGGTGGGGATGGGGCACTGCTTCACTTCCGCACTCCCAAGAGAGCAGACGCTTTTTCCTCTCTCTTGCTCTGACTTTTTTTTCCTCCCCCCCCCAACTACTGGATCCCAGCTTGCTGTTGTCTGTCTGCGTCTAACTGCGACCGTCGAATTATGGAGTTAATAAGCTGGGCTTTGAACACAATTGATACTATTTTTTCAACAAGGAAAAGTGCTCTGGGGGAAGCTGTCTGCCCCGCAGGAACGGCTCCAGCGGGCTATTTACGTGACACAAGTAATTGGAGGATCTTGTGTCTCGCTAATCTCTCTATCGAAGATATTGAAAATTTGTATGTCTTCGTAATAATGGTGATCGGGATCTTTCTGATTGGAACTGGGATTTGTCACAACGGCCCTCACGGACCGTCACAAGACGCCTCAGTCACCAGTGAGTTTGCAGTGGTAATTTATTGTGGATAAGGATGAACACACACAGAACACATACAGCGGCTGAGTGAAGTCTGAGCCGGGGAACACCCGATGCGCCAGACGACAACGTTAATGATGAGCTAGGCAAACAGGAACATACCTGAGCATAAAGGAGCACCATCAAAACGTAGCAGGATATAACAGATGATCGTAACCGATGATCATAACAGGAGAACATAACAGGAAATAACAGAGACTGCCGCGCTGGAGGACATTTAGCACCCGCTTATATCTCTGGCGGCTAATGACCCCAACGCGGCACAGCTGCTGCTAATGACAGCAGAGCAGCAGCTGACTTTGACAGCAGGGAGCTCCCCCGGGCGCCTTCACAATAAGAGCCCGAGGAGCTGGAAGGAACCCTCAGCTGCCAAAGCCAGGGAACAAAAAGATATGAGACCCGAGTGTGGCCAGAACCGACACTCGGGTTATGACAGTACCTCCCCCTCAAGGCCGAGCTCTGAGCGGCCAGAGTAACACCCAAGCCCCCCCACCCCACCCCACCCCTCTAGGGTGGGTGGATGGGGTGCTGGCAGGAGGGAGAGAGACAAACAACCAACAAGGCTATAGAAAAAAACCCACAATAAGTACAAAATAGGCAACACACCCTTGGGCAAACAGAGTGACACAAAAACACAAAACAATCCCCCCCCCCCACAAACACCCCAACAGTCCCACAGACGAGATCAGGAACCCGGAAAGGGCGCAGTCCAGGCCCGGAGGGATGGGGCAGAAGGTTCGGGGGGTTCATCCGGCAACAAGAGGCCACAGAACAGGGAGGGGAAAAGAGGACAGTTCGGGCGGCCTACCCCAGTCCCATGCTCGGGGGAAGAGAGTTTCAGGCGGCCGGAGCAGGTCGCCGCACAGGAAGATAAATAGGTCGGGGGGCCGGCCCAGAGAACCAAACCAACGAGACAGCCCTTCAGGCGGCCGCCCCGCAACACCAGCCCACCAGAACCGTTGGGAGGAAGCAGCCGGTGATCCCGCAGAAAAGGGGGGAGATGAGGGGAAACTGGGCGGAGCGTTCGGGACCCCAACGGCCCCAGGTGGAGATGGGTAGTGCTCCTCAGGCAGACGAGGAGGATGACTGTGGAGATGAAGAAAACGAGCCTGTCCAGCATCCGGTGGCCGGGGATCTGCAGCTCCCTCACCGAACCTAGGACCTGCTGGTGCAGCACCCACGGTGGACCCCGATTGGGCCTCCGGAACCAAACCCACGGTGGACCCCGATTGGGCCTCCGGAACAGCACTCCCTGTGGACCCGGTCGGCGTGGCACCAGACTCGACCTCCAACCTCGAAACCGGAACCTCTGGCGCAGCAGGCGAGAGCAGCCCCTCGCCGGCGACCCTGGGAGAAGACTCACACAAGAGAGAAAACCCGGGATCAGGATCACCGGCAGCGCCAGAACCCGGCGAGATAAGCTCGGACGCAGCGGGCGGCTGCACCCGACTCATCTCCCCTTGAGACAGGCAAAAGTGCTCTAAAAGGTGAAGAAAGATAAAACAGAGCACTTGCCTGAGCTCGGGTTCTGACGCCGTCCAGGACTGCGATGATCCGGGCTCAGAAGTCAGGAGGTCGTCCTCAGGCTCCCACTCAGCTGCATCGGGCTCCGCAGCTGGCATGATGGTGCGTGCAGCTAGAGAGTCCTCCGGCACCGATGTCCACGCCGGTGGCCCGCACGGCGTGGTGGCAGGAGAATCTCGCCCTGCTGGACTGGACCGCTCCTCCGTGGAACCCCGGGGACGCTTCTTCATCGGCGATGGCTCCACGCTGCAGTCCGCTCTCCTCCTCCGCCCATGGCGTGGCTGCGGAACCGGAACCAGGCTCTCCAGAACCGCAGACCCCCTCCTCATCCAGCGACGTTGGCCTGACGTCGAGGACCGCTCAGCGGAGGGAGACACAGAGGAAGCAGGGTTAATATTTTCATCCACAGCGGGTGGAGGGAGCTCGGGGGGCTGCATACCCCGAACTCCACCCCTAGGAGTCAGACAAGGCAAAACAATGTCAAAAGAAGAGAAATTATCATGCACTTGCCTTTCCCCTAAGGGTAAGATAGTCTCCGCTGTGGGGGACGTCATTCCTTCCTTTCCCCGCTGGATGGCGACAGAGGGCCCTCTGGGAAGACAAGATGAGGCCACTCGAGGCGGATCCGGGATGAAGCTCGCCGAAACGGAGCTCTCGTGACACACAGCAGCCAGGATAGGCGACGAGGAGGAGGGGGCGACAGCCGGGGTCAGTCGGGCATGGAGCGCTGACGGGACAGCAGGCGAGGGCCCGGGAGAAGACGAGGCTGCGGGGATTCCCCTCTGATGAGGTGCAGGAGTGACAGCTGTGTGGGGGGTTGAGCCCTTGCGGCGACCCGGAACAGCATCCAGACGGGGGTCTAGCCGAGGTTGGAAGCCGGATTGACGACGGTTCCTTGTAGGGGGTGAGGCGAAGGTGAGGTCCGGAAATCGCCGTTCCTGAGCAGAAACGGCGGCAAGCAAGTCAGCAAACTCAGGAAACTCACGCAGCGCTGGATTCCTCTCCACCAGTCTGACCGCCGCCACTACATGCTTCATACACGCTGGAGGATTTTTAGCGGAGCAAGCAGCAGCCACCCGGTCCCAGATCTTTTCTGCTGTCATCTGCAGCTTCTCTGGGGGAATCCCGAGTGACGACATGCCCGATGGGAAAAGACCTCCGGGTGGTGCGAACTCCCGGGCCGGAATGGAGGCAGGAGCGGGATCCCGAAGCGAGGGGCGACGTCTCCTCCGCTTCAGCTTCCTGCCAGGATTTCCCTCCAGCCCTCGGAGTCTCTCACGCTGGGTGGCGATGTCATCTCTCCTCACGCTTACCTCTGGATGATCGGTGAAGCGGGGAAGAGAATCCAGAATCTCCTCGGCTAGGTCCAGGTATCTACAAATGTCGCTGGGGGCGTCCAACAGCGTAGCGGTGAAGATGGTGAAGTCCACCTCCTTCAGAATCTCCGCTTGCTGCCTGCCAAGGCGCCGACAATGGCCCCTGGATGACGACATACTCCCCGCTGCAGACACTCAGACAGGTAGGAATTAACAGTCCACTACTGCAAACTGCACGGTGAATGGCGTCTCGAAACAACGCCTCCTCTCCGGGCGTTAGGCGGCAGTCTACTGTCACAACGGCCCTCACGGACCGTCACAAGACGCCTCAGTCACCAGTGAGTTTGCAGTGGTAATTTATTGTGGATAAGGATGAACACACACAGAACACATACAGCGGCTGAGTGAAGTCTGAGCCGGGGAACACCCGATGCGCCAGACGACAACGTTAATGATGAGCTAGGCAAACAGGAACATACCTGAGCATAAAGGAGCACCATCAAAACGTAGCAGGATATAACAGATGATCGTAACCGATGATCATAACAGGAGAACATAACAGGAAATAACAGAGACTGCCGCGCTGGAGGACATTTAGCACCCGCTTATATCTCTGGCGGCTAATGACCCCAACGCGGCACAGCTGCTGCTAATGACAGCAGAGCAGCAGCTGACTTTGACAGCAGGGAGCTCCCCCGGGCGCCTTCACAATAAGAGCCCGAGGAGCTGGAAGGAACCCTCAGCTGCCAAAGCCAGGGAACAAAAAGATATGAGACCCGAGTGTGGCCAGAACCGACACTCGGGTTATGACAGGATTGTCCTGGTGTACTGCAAATTGCTGAAGATGGATACAACCTATCAAAATGCTGGCCAGGCGAGGTGCATCTATCAAATTGAAAAATTGGAGAAGACCCTGATAGCGACAACTGGAGAACTGTCTCGGAAGGTGGATTACATCATGGTCTCGCTTAGGTCTTTCCACGACGGACTTAAAGCCCCGCAATGAAGGATTAAGTACTGAATCTACAGAAGAAATAAAAAGCCTTCTCTGTGATCAGTCCTATTTGGCTCAATTTCCCCATGAAAATTCCTCCTGGCTGTCTGCAGTCTGTGTTTTCAAAATCATCGAGCACAAGGCCTTGGACAGCACCTGCCCAGATAATCGCAAGGACGATTGGCGGCAGCCAGACAAAACATCTCCTGCCAAGTGCCCTTGTTGTTCTATTATTATCATCAACACTTGCTTCAACAGTGCACACATATTGATCCATGAACTGAATAAAGATACACACACTGCTCTCTTGTGTCCTGTGAATCTTGTCTTGCGAATGTGCATTGAGAGCTTTTTTTTTCCTTGTAATCATAATATTGATTGATTATGCAACCAGTATTCTGAATCAATGATTTTTTTGCTCCTTCCTATTGTTCCTTGTATTATTCTTATTCTTATGCTACCTGTACCCTCTATCCTGTTGGCAGGTGCGTCCCCGATGCAGCCGTGTCACTGGAAATGCAGGTTCATTTTCTATGTCAAGTCAAATTCTCTCGTATGTTATCAGTGATCTGTTAATGTACTTGGCAATAAATCTTTTTCTGATTCTGATTCTGATTCTGCTGACTTCGACTGGGGATATCATTGGGCGGTGGAAGGAATACTTCGAGGATCTCGAGGACACTCGATCGGACTCATTCCCAGTGACAGTTGGACTCCGCCAGGGCTGCCCTTTGTCACCGATCCTGTTCATAATTTTTATGGACAGGATTTCTAGGCGAAGCCAGGGAACGGAAGGTGTCATGCTTGGTGACCACAGGACCTCATCTCTGTTGTTTGCAGATGATGCTGTCCTGCTGGCTTCATCCAGCAATGACCTACAGGTCTGACTGGGATGGTTTGCTGCTGAGTGTGAAGCAACTGGGATGAGAATCAGCACCTCCAAGTCCGAGTCCATGGTTCTCAGCCAGAATAAGGTGGATTGCCCTCTCCGGATTGGGGACAGGCTCCTGCCCCAAGTGGAGGAGTTTAAGTATCTCGGGGTCTTATTCACAAGTGAGGGGATAATGGAGTGAGAGATTGACAGACGGATTGGAGCAGCATCTGCAGTGATGCAGATGTTGTACCGGTCTGTTGTGGTGAAGAGGGAGCTAAGCTCTAAAGCAAAGCTGTCAATTTACCAGTCAATCTGCGTTCCTATCCTCACCTATGGTCATGAGCTTTAGGTAATGACCAAAAGAACGAGATCGCGGATACAAGTGGCTGAAATGAGCTTTTTTCATAGGATTGCTGGACTCACCCTCAGAGATAGGGTGAGGAGCTCAGTCATCCGGGAGAGGCTCAGAGTAGAACTGCTGCTCCTCCACATTGAAAGAAGCCAGTTGAGGAGGTATGGGCATCTGATCAGGATGCCTCCTGGACGCCTCCCTCTTGAGGTGTTTCGGGCATGTCCTTCTGGAAGGAGACCCCGGGGCAGACCCAGGACTCGGTGGAGAGACTATGTCTCCCAGCTGATTTGGGAACGCCTTGATATCCCCTCTGAAGAGCTGGAGCAGGTGGCTGGGGAGAGAGAAGTCTGGGCTTCTCTGCTTAAACTGCTGCCTCTGCGGCCCGGACCTCCAGAGAAGCGGTAGAAGATGGATTTTGCTATACAGAAAAACTCTTGTGCGACAGCAAATACAAACATTAACACAATGTCCATTACAACAGCTAAACTGCATTGAATGCATGTTAAAGAGTATAGATTTGGAAATTATTGGCAGCACCTTCATTTGAAAGTTCCCGACGGTTCCCAACCACAACCACCAAAGTAAATTATTCTGTTGAACTGTATTGGCTATTGGAGTCTGTGTTTTTCTGAAAAAAAAATAAATGCAGAGAATATTCTCTCTCTTTCCATGCCTACCTGTCTGTCTGCTGCATGTCAGTCTTCACACACACACACACACACACACACACACACACACACATCTTTCATTTACAGCGGGACGGTGGGGGGGAGGGAATGGGTGGGTGCGTTTGTCCGTCCAGAGTCCACACCGCAGATGCACAGTTTTAAAGCTCATTGACCAGATGTAGTAATGATTTTTACTTCTAAAGATATAAAAATGTTCAAACACTGGCTGTAGTGTAGTGTACTCTCCTCACGTGCGCTCCTGCGACGGGGTGCCTTTGGAGCAGGCGCATGTTTTTCAACACAAACCCAGCGCTTCGCACACACGGTCAGGATGGGGACGTGGTGAGGCATCCACGGGCAGGCTGGGGGAGACGGAGGAAGGGACAGTGTTGAAAACCTCGTGGGTGTGGGTTTTTTTAAATCACACACTCTGTTTGCAGATGTGTTCCGTTACTCACTGTAAACTATAAACTCACTACTCACTGTAAACACGGAAGTGAACGCAGTGCAACAATGCATTTGATTGGTTAAACTGAGCATTTCAGCGCCAGTTTGAGACAAGTTTGATTGGTGAAATTGGCGGAAGTTGACGAGGATTGGCCAAAATTGCGGGAAAGTTGCGGTGATCAAACAAAGTTGCAAGGTCGTGCAATAGTTGCGCTTATTGGCTGATTTTGCATGAATTGGTGCGATCGCAACATCACAAAATCCTGGAGGGACTGTTATTCAAAGTGTGGAATAAAGTTTGTGTTCAAGAGAGCTTCAAGAGATTCAAAGGTTTTATTATCATGTGCACTGTTAAGAAATGCTACATTTCCTGAGCAATGAAATTCTTACTTTGCTCTCCGAACGAATGCCAAGGTAATAGGTACAGAAAAAACAATTCTAAGGTCTTGACACACTAACAACAATTCTAAGGTCATGACACAGTAACTTACCCAAACTCAATCCTAATACTAATGGATGCTAATAACACACACACCAACACACAGTTAGGCAGTTAGGACTCCTTAAGCACACCTTAATACTAAATACTAAAACAAATGAGTTCTAATAACACTATGTGTGCAAATAAGCATTGTGCAACCTGATGTGAACCTGAGATGGCATAGACCTATGTACAGTGTGCAAATGAGCATTGTGCAACGAACAGTGTATAATTACAAATTAGTACTCAGTGCTAATTTCTGAAACAGTAGTACCAGTACACTGTGCATGATAATTAGCTGCAGAGATGATATGGACATCAGACGGGTGAGACTATATCTGCTGTACATGTGAGCAGTGTGCAAATTTAGCAGCTGGTATGTGAGTTCCTACATGCAAAGCTGTGTTACGGAGTTCTGGGAGTTGTTATCTGTTCAGGAGTCTGATGGCAGTGGGAAAGAAGGAGTTCTTCAATCTGGTTGTCCTTGCATTTCACACTTCTGTACCTCTGGCCTGAGAGTAGAAGTGTGAACAGTCTGTGCTGTGGGTGGGTGGGGTCCCGGAGGATGGCGTCAGCTCTCCTTTGAACTCTGCGGTGGTAGATGCTCTGCAGAGAGGGGAGTGGAGTCCTGATGAACTTCTCCACTGTCTTCACCACTCTCTGCAGGTGTTTGCTCTTCAGGGCAGTGGTACTGCCGTACCACGCAGTGATGCAGTTGGTCAGGATGCTCTCGATGATGCACCTGTAGAAATTGTTGCGGATCCTGTAGGGCATGCCAAACTTCTTCAGCCTCCTCAGAAAGTACAGTCGCTGTTTAGCTCTCTTAACCAGCTCTGTGATGCTGTGTGTCCACTTAACGTCCTCGCTGATGTGGATGCCCAGGTATTTAAAGCTGCTCACCCTCTCCACCTCAAGCTTCTGGATGAACAGCGGCTGATTGGGCCTCCTCCTCCCTTTCCGCATGTCCACTATCATCTCCTTTGTCTTGTTCGTGTTGAGGGTGAGGTTGTTGTCCTCACACTATGACACCAGGCTGGCCACCTCCCTCCTGTAGGATGCTTCATCATCACCAGTGATGTGTCCTATCATTGCTGTGTCATCCGCAAACTTTAGGATGATACTGTCCTTGTGGGAGGCAACACAGTCATGGGTGAAGAGGCTATAGAGGACGGGGCTGAAAACACAACCTTGTCGGACACCAGTGTTTGTGATGATGCTGGCTGAGATCCTGTTACCCATCCTGACAGACTGGGGCCTGCCAGTTAGAAAGCCCAATAGCCAGTCACAGAGGGTAGGGTGCAGGCCAAGTGAAGACAGTTTGTCGGTGAGTTTGTGGAGGATGACCATGTTGAAGGTTGAGCTGTAGTCAACAAAGAACATCCTTATGCAGGAGTCTTTATCTTTCAGGTGGGAGAAACAATAATGGAGTGCAGCAGCAATGGCATCTGAGGTGGACCTATTGGGCTGGTAAGCGTACTGCAGGGGGTCAAGGGTGCCCGGTATGCTGTCCTGAATGAGGGGCAGCACCACTCTCTCAAAGCACTTCATGATGATTGGAGTGAGTGCTACCGGTCTGTAATCATTCAGACAGGTCGGCGGGCTCCTTTTGGGGAGAGGGATGATGGTTTTCATTTTGAAGCAGGAGGGGACTATGTTCTGGTCGAGGGAGAGGTTGAAGATTGCTGTGAGAATGTTGGTCTGCTCGGCAGCGCGTGCTCTGAGGGCCCGCCCAGGTATGTTGTCTGGCCCTGCTGCCTTGCGGGAGTTGATATTTACCTCCGCCAGGCCGAAAAGACCAGGAGGAGGTTATGTTTTTGCCGGGGTTTGTCTGTCTGTTTGTCTGTCAGTCTGTTTGTCTGTCTGTTTGTCTGATGGTTAGCAAGATAACTCAAAAACTTTTGGACGGATTTCCATGAAACTTTCAGGCGTTGTTGGAAATGGTACAAGGAAGAACTGATTAAATTTTGGGGATGATCCGCATCACCGTCTGGATACAGGAATTTTTTAAAGCATTTTTTAACACTGTGACATACGGCCATTTTCAACATGTGCGCAGGCGCAATGGAGGGCGCTGGTCGTCGTGTCTGACCAACACAAACTCCGCGTTCTTCAACGTTTTAGGCACAAAAGCACGCGGAAAACACTGCTGGCCTGGGCCCGCCAGCGTGCCTGTGTTTGCGCGCAGCTGCAAAACCTGACACGGGCAGCTGTCTGCCGCCGGATTATTTGACAGAAATTCCCCGGCCAGCCATAGGCGCTGCGCATTTGGCAGAAATTCACCGGCCAGCCATAGGCGCTGCGCAAAAACGAGCTCTCTGCCAGGGAAGCTTCTAAATTCTGTTTTGCCGCAGAGCGCAACCCCAATAATATAATATAAAACCCACGGCAGTCTGTCTACCCAATCTGCATCCGTCAGTGGAGGAGATGGACACAACAGCAACACTTCAGTTTATTACCTCCGCCAAGGAGGCAATGCTTTTACTACTGAACCACTAATCCTATCACTATCAGATTGATTGTCATTGATTAATTGTCTGTTTATTGCACTGTCCCTGTCAAATAAACAAATAATCATTGTGAATCCAATTGCTAGTCATATGTTTTCATGGTCAAGGACTCTGAAAACGTACACACAAACACTGTATGGGGGGAACTGTTGCGCTTGGCGGAGGTCTGCGCTCTCCGAGTGCTTTTCTAGTCCTCAGTGCTTTGTTTACCTGGCCTGGTGAAAGTCTGAATGGGTGGGTGGGTGGTGGTGGGGGGGCTGAGTGTGTGTCTCTTCTCTGTGCTGTAGCCTCAAAGCAGGTGTAAAAAATGTTGAGATCATCCGGCAGGCTGTCTGTGGAGCTAGTGGTGCTGCTGTTGGTCCTCTTGTAGTCTGTGATGTGTTACAGGCCTTGCCACATGTGCACTGGGTCAGGAGTGGAGTAGAGGCTGTCCAACTTTTCTCTGTACTGCCTCTTGGCAGTTGTTACAGCCTTTCTCAGTCCATACTTAGCAGCTTTGCACTCTTTGATGTAAATGCACTAGAGCGAGCACGCAACATCTGACGTACCTGACTGTTGATCCAGGGGTTCTGGCTGGGGAACTTCCTGACCTATATGGTGGGTACGATGGTATCAACGCATGTGCTGATGTACCCAGTCACGTATTCAGCATATTCCTGTATGCTTCCAGAAGAGTCCTCTCAGGTGGCTGCAGCTTTAAACACATCCCATTCTGTGCAGGAAAAACAGTGTTGTAGGGTGCTCTCAGTCTCTGGAGTCCAGCGCTTAATTTGCTTAATAACAGGGTTTGTTTCAGCTTTTGTCTGTAGGCTGGGTACATAAACAGTGAGATGTGATCTGACTGTCCGAAGTGGGGGCGGAGTGCGGCTCTGTAGGTGCCACGTACAGTGGGGCAAAAAAGTATTTAGTCAGCCACCAATTGTGCAAGTTCTCCCACTTAAAAGATGAGAAAGGTCTCCAATTTTCATCATAGGTATACCTCAACTATGAGAGACAAAATGAGAAAAAAAAATCCAGAAAATCACATTGAAGGATTTTTAATGAATTAATTGGTAAATTCCTCGGTAAAATAAGTATTTGGTCAATAACAAAAGTTCATCTCAATACTTTGTTATATACCTTTTGTTGGCAATGACAGAGGTCAAACATTTTCTGTAAGTCTTCACAAGGTTTTCACACACTGTTGCTGGTATTTTGGCCCATTCTTCCATGCAGATCTCCTCTAGAGCAGTGATGTTTTCGGGCTGTCACTGGGCAACACGGACTTTCAACTCCCTCCAAAGATTTTCTATGGGGTTGAGATTTGGAGACTGGCTAGGCCACTCCAGGACCTGGAAATGCTTCTTACAAAGCCACTCCTCCATTGCTCGGGCAGTGTGTTAGGGATCATTGTCATGATGAAAGACCCAGCCACATTTCATCTTCAATGCCCTTGCTGATGGAAGGAGGTTTTCACTCAAAATCTCATGATGCATGGCCCCATTCATTCTTTCCTTTACACGGATCAGTCATCCTGGTCCCTTTGCAGAAAAACAGCCCCAAAGCATGATGTTTCCACCCCCATGCTTCACAGTAGGTATAGTGTTCTTTCTCTTCCAAACACAACAAGTTGAGTTTTTACAATAAAGTTCTATTTTGGTTTCATCTGACCATATGACATTCTCCCAATCCTCTTCTGGATCATCCAAATGCTCTCTAGCAAACTTCAGACGGGCCTGGACATGTACTGGCTTAAGCAGGGGGACACGTCTGGCACTGCAGGATTTGAGTCCATGGCAGCATAGTGTATTACTGATGATAGCCTTTGTTACTTTTGTCCCAGCTCTCTGCAGGTCATTCACTAGGTCCCCCCGTGTGGTTCTGGGATTTTTGCTCACAGTTCTCGTGATCATTTTGACCCCATGGGGTGAGATCTTGCGTAGAGCCCCAGATCGAGGGAGATTATCAGTGGTCTTGTATGTCTTCCATTTTCTAATAGTTGCTCCCACAGTTGATTTCTTCACACCAAGCTGCTTATCTATTGCAGATTCAGTCTTCCCAACCTGGTGCAGGTCTACAATTTTGTTTCTGGTGTCCTTTGACAGCTCTTTGGTCTTGGCCATAGTGGAGTTTGGAGTCTGACTGTTTGAGGTTGTGGACAGGTGTCTTTTATACTGATAATGAGTTCAAACAAGTGCCATTAATACAGGTAACGAGTGGAGGACAGAGGAGCCTCTTAGAGAAGAAGTTACAGGTTTGTGAGAGCCAGAAATCTTGCTTGTTTGTAGGTGACCAAATACTTATTTTACTGAGGAATTTACCAATTAATTCATTAGAAATCCTTCAGTGTGATTTTCTGGATTTTTTTTTTTCTCATTTTGTCTCTCATAGTTGAGGTATACCTATGATGAAAATTGGAGACCTCTCATCTTTTCAGTGGGAGAACTTACACAATTGGTGGCTGACTAAATACTTTTTTCCCCACTGTACATACGTACACATAAATATATAAATATATAGACAAAGTGCAGAGAATTGTAGCAAGATGGAATAAACAGCATAACCGTCTACTTAGTTATCCTGAATAGTATGAATATGTACCCATACATATTGTCACCCTCCGTAGCGACTGATATTGTCCTAGTTGTATACTGGAGGGGACCATTTGTGTAAGTCTGTTGCATCCTTTGCATTCAATACTATTAGGTCGTCACGTTTTTTTGCTATCTCTGCGAGCAGCCCTGCTTAGGTTGTACAGTCTGACAGCCGTAGTTAGGAAGGACCTGCGAAACCTCTCGGTTGCGCATCTAGGATGATGTAGTCTACTGCTAAATGAGCTCCTCAGTGCGTTCAGTATGTCCTGCATAGGGTGGGACTTGGACTCCAGCAGAGATGACAGTTTAGCCACCGTCCTTCTCTCTCCCATCTCCTCCACTGGGTCAAGGCGCTGCCCCAGGACAGGGCTAGCTTTCTTGATCACTTTGTTCAGTCTCTTCCTATCGGCTGCTGTAATGCCGTTTCCCCAGCAGACCACTCCAAAAGTGATGGCTGATCAGAATCAGAATCGGAATCAGAATCAGAATCAGAATAGATTTATTGCCAAGTACATTAACAGATCACTGATAACATACGAGAGAATTTGACTTGACACAGAAAATGAACCTGCATTTCCAGTGACGCGGCAGCATCAGAGACGCGCCTGCCAACAGGATAGTGGGTACAGTAGCATGAATAAGAATAATACGAGGAACAATAGGAAGGAGCAAAAAAATCATTGATTCAAAATACTGGTTACATAATTAATCAATATTAAGATTTCAAGGGAAAAAAAAGCTCGATGCACATTCGCTACACAGGATTCACGAGACACAAGAGAGCAGTGTATATCTTTATTCAGTTCATGGATCAATGTGTGTGCGGTGTTGAGCAGTGTTGATGATAATAAGAGAGACACCAAGGACTCTTGGCAGGAGGTGTTTTGTCTGGCTGGCGCCGAGTCCTTATCTGGCACTCTCCAGATGGCTGTCCAAGGCCTTGTGCTCGATGATTTTGAAAACACAGTCTGCAGACAGCCAGGAGGAATTTTCATGGGGAATTGAGCCAAATAGGACTGATCACAGAGAAGGCTTATATTTCTTCTGTAGATTCAGTACTTAATCCTTCATTGCGGGGCTTTAAATCCGTCGTGGAGAGACCTAAGCGAGACCATGATGTAATCCACCTTACGAGACAGTTCTCCAGTAGTCGCTATCAGGGTCTTCTCCAGTTTTTCAATTTGATAGATGCACCTCGCCTGGCCAGCATTTTGATAGGTTGAATCCATCTTCAGCAATTTGCAGTAAACCAGGACAATTCCAGTCCCAATCAGAAAGATCCCGATCACCATTATTACGAAGATAAACAAATCTTCAATATCTTCGATAGAGAGATTAGTGAGACACAGCATTCTCCAATTACCTGTGTCACGTAAATAGCCCGCTGGAGCCGTTCCTGCGGGGCAGACAGCTTCCCCCGGAGCACTTTTCCTTGTTGAAAAAATAGTGTCAATTGTGTTCAAAGCCCAGCTTATTAACTCCATAATTTCTTTTCGACGGTCGCAGTTAGACGCAGACAGACAGCAGCAAGCTGGGATCCAGTAGTTGGGAGGGGAGGAAAAAAGTCAGAGCAGGAGAGAAAGAAAAAGCGTCTACTCTCTTGGGAGGGCGGAAGTGCCACCACCGTGTTGTAGAATGTCTTCAGCAGCGCCCCTTGTACACCGAAAGACCTGAGCCTCCTCAGTAGGAACACCCTGCGCTGTCCCTTCTTGTAGAGTGCGTCGGTATTGTGTGACCAGTCTAGTTTATTGTTCAGATGAACACCAAGGTACTTGTAGGATGTCACCATCTCAATGTCCTTTCCCTGTATGTTTACTGGTGCTGTGAGGAGTTGTTCTTGCCTGTGGCAGTCCACCATCAGCTCCTTAGTTTTCCTCGCATTGATCTGGAGACAGTTCGGATGGTACCAGTCCACGAAGTCCTGGATAAGTCCTCTGTACTCAGCTTCATCTCCGTTGGAGATGAGGCCGACGATCGCAGAGTCGTCAGAGAACTTCTGTAGATGGCAGTGTGTTGTGTTGTGTGAGAAGTCTGCAGTATAAAGGGTGAATAGGAAGAGGGCCAAAACCATTCCCTGGGGGGCCTCCGTGCTACCGATGATCATGTCGGACACACAATCTCAGGTTCTCAAGAACTGTGGCCGGTTAGTGAGGTAGTCCAGGATCCATGATGACAGGTGCTGGTCCACTCCTGCGCACAGCAGCTTGTCCTTCAGGATCATCGGTTGGATGGTGTTGAAAGCACTGGAGAAGTCAAAGAACATGATCCTCACCGCATTCCCGGGCTTCTCCAGATGGGACAGAGAATGGTGAAGGAGGAAGATCACTGCATCCTCCACCCCAATACCATGCTGGTAGGCGAACTGGAGTGGATCCATCGCTGGTCCCACCAGGGGGCGGAGGTGAGCAAGGAGCAGTCTCTCCAGGGTCTTCATCATGTGAGACGTCAGGGCCACTGGTCTGTAGCTGTTCAGATCTTTGGGGTGGGAAGTCTTTGGTACAGGTACCACACAAGATGTTTTCCACAACTGTGGTACCCTCCCCAGCTTCAGGCTCAGGTTGAAGATGTGCTCTATATAAGACAGAATAATAAAGAGCGATGGCAAGAACCAAGCAGACTGCCCGTAAATCTACTGGAGGAAAATGCCCCCCAGGAAGCAGCTAGCCACCAAGGCTGCTCGAAAAAAAAGCGCTCCGGCCACCGGCGGAGTGAAGAAGCCTCATCGTTACAGGCCCAGTACCGTGGCTCTGAGAGAGATCCGTCGCTACCAGAAATCTACGGAGCTGCTCATTCGTAGGCTGCCCTTCCAGCGCCTGGTGAGGGAGATTGCTCAGGACTTCAAGACCGACCTGCGCTTCCAGAGCTCCGCCGTCATGGCTCTGCAGGAGGCCAGCGAGGCCTACGTGGTGGGTCTCTTCGTGGACACCAACCTGTGCGCCATCCACGCCAAGAGGGTCACCACCATCATGCCCAAAGACATCCAGCTGGCCCGCTGCACCCGCGGAGGGAGAGAGAGCTTAGACTTTCTGCTGCACATTCACCAACCACAATGCTCCGCATTGTGTGTCTATATATGTATATATATATATATATATATATATATATATATATATATATATACTGTATATATATATATATATATATATATATACTGTATATATATATATATATATATATATATATATATATATATATATATATATATATATATATATATATATATATATATATATATATATATATATATATATATTTATAGTAATATGTACATATGTATACTAGCTGTTCTTGTTTTTTTCTTGCCTTCTGATTGTTGCTCTGAGTGTTGCTATCCCTGTGCTGTTGCAATCCTGGAATTTCCCCATTGTGGGACTAATAAAGGCTATCTTCCATCCATCCATCCATCCATCTTCTACCGCTTTTCCAGAGGTCCGGGTCGCGGAGGCAGCAGTTCAAGCAGAGAAGCCCAGACTTCCCTCTCCCCAGCCACCTGCTCCAGCTCTTCAGAGGGGATACCAAGGCGTTCCCAGACCAGCTGGGAGACATAGTCTCTCCACCGAGTCCTGCGTCTGCCCCGGGGTCTCCTCCCAGTGGAACGTGCCTGAAATACCTCAAGTGGGAGGCGTCCAGGAGGCATCCTAATCAGATGCCCATACCACCTCAACTGACTCCTTTCAATGTGGAGGAGCAGCGGTTCTACTCTGAGCCTCTCCCGGATGACTGAGCTCCTCACCCCATCTCTGAGGGTGAGTCCAGCAATCCTACGGAGAAAGCTCATTTCAGCCGCTTGTATCCACAATCTCATTCTTTCGGTCATTACCCAAAGCTCGTGACCATAGGTGAGAGTAGGAACGTAAATTGACTGGTAAATCGACAGCTTTGCCTTAGAACTAAGCTCCCTCTTCACCACAACAGACCGGTACAACGTCCGCATCACTGCAGATGCTGCTCCAATCCGTCTGTCGATCTCTTGCTCCATTTTCCCGTGGACACGGGCGCCCAAGTGAGTTTCATCACCCCAACCTACGCTGACCGGCTGGCAGGCCCCTGTGGTGATGGAGCAACAGCGGCGAACGGCTCGAGCATTAAGACCTTCGGTGAAAGGACTCTGCTTCTGTCCCTGCACGGCCGCACATATGAATGGACTTTTATTATAGCGGCGGTGAGTTTCAACATGTTAGGTGCTGATTTTCTGTGCTCACATGGGTTGTTAGTTGATCTTTCCAATAGACGCCTAGTTAATGCACTCTCCTTTTACTCCATTCCTTGTGCAGCTCGAGTGTCCCCGCCACCAGCACAGACCAACATCGCCACAGCAGGCGGTAAGTTTCGCACACTCCTCACTCAGTTTCCAGCACTCACAGTTCCCACTTTTTCAGCAACAGTTGCGAAACACGGGATGGAGCACTTGATCACTACCACTGGCCCCCCCGTCTTTGCGAAAGCTCGGCGCTTGGATGCAGCTAAACTGTCCATAGCGCGCGAGGAGTTCGCCAACCTGGAAAGGTTGGGCATCATCCGCCGTTCAAAGAGCCCATGGGCCTCCCCACTGCATATGGTCCCTAAAGCTGACGGCTCGTGGAGACCTTGCAGTGATTTCCGCAGGTTGAACAATGCCACAGCGCATGACCGCTACCCAATCCCACATATTCAGGATTTTTCGGTGCATCTGGCGGGGGCGCACATTTTTTCTAAAATAGACTTGGTCCGCGGTTATCATCAAGTCCCAGTGCGCGCTGAGGACATCCCCAAAACAGTGGTGATAACTCCGTTTGGACTTTTTGAGTTTTTACGCATGCCGTTTGGGCTTAAAGGCGCCGCACAAACCTTCCAGCGCATGATGGATGCTGTGTTGCGCGATCTCCCTTTTGTGTTCGTCTACCTGGACGACATTTTGGTAGCCAGCGCGTCCGAAGTAGAACACGAAAAGCCCCTCACGGAAGTTTTCCGGAGGTTGGGAGAGCACGGATTAATAATCAACCCAGCTAAGTGCCAGTTCGGGGTGGCGCAGATCGACTTTTTGGGGCACCGCGTCTCCCCAGAGGGGGCAGTTCCGCTACCGGACAAAGTGCGGGCAGTGGCAGATTTTCCCCAGCCACAAACGGTCAGAGCACTACAGGAGTTTTTGGGAATGGTGAATTTTTATAACCGTTTCCTCCCCCACACAGCGCAGCTCATGCAACCATTATATGCCGCGCTTAAAAAACAAAAACCATCCAATGCAATCAAGTGGTCCCCGGAGCAGGAGCGCGCATTCGCGGAGGTAAAAAAAATCCTTACAGACGCTGCGTTGTTGGCTCATCCAGTCCCAACGGCCCGCATAGCGCTCACCACTGATGCGTCAGACGTGGCCATAGGGGCGGTAGTAGAGCAGCACGTGGCCGGGGTTTGGCAGCCGCTGGCCTTTTTCAGCAGGTCCTTGCGTGAGGCCAAGCGAAAATACAGCGTGTTTGACAGGGAGCTGTTAGCGCTCCACTTAGCCATTCGCCACTTCCAATTCTGGCTAGAAGGTCAGTGTTTCACCGCGTTTGTCGACCACAAACCGCTCACTTTTGCGATGACCAAAATTTCAGAACCATGGTCGGGCTGGCAGCAGAGGCAGCTGGCCGCAATTTCGGAGTTTACTACTGATATTCAACACGTAGTGGGTAAACTCAATGTAGTGGCAGACTGCCTCTTTCACGCGATAACCGCACCAGTCCGCGCAGAGGTAGATTATACTACCGCAGCCCCTGAGCAAAATAACAGCGCGGAAGCGCACGCGGCCCCAGTTCACGTGGAAGTGCCTCCCAGAGCGCGCATCCGTCAGGTAGAGCAGCTTGTTGCGTTCGCCGAGTGTCGCCGCCACCAGCACAGACCAACGTTGCCACAGCAGGCGGTAAGTTTCGCACACTCCTCACTCAGTTTCCAGCACTCACAGTTCCCACTTTTTCAGCAACAGTTGCGAAACACGGGGTGGAGCACTTTATCTAATAAAGGACTAATAAAGGGACTAATAAAGGGACTAATAAAGGCTTATCTTATCTTATCTTATCTACAATCCCACACAGCTGGTCTGCACAGGACTTGAGGAGCTTCGCGCTGATGCCGTCCGGTCCCGAGGCCTTCCTCGCCTTGATCTTCCTCAGCTCCGTCCTCACCTGGGTCTTAGTGAGGGTCAGGTTGGGGGGCTGTGTGCTAGGAGTGGGGGGGGGGGGGGGGTGCTGGTGGAGGGGGGGTGTGGACAGCAGGTCTCAATGACTTTAGAGGCAGCAGTGGTTGTTGTGCAGTCCGGCGGGAGGGCGGTTGGTCAAACCTATTAAAAAACAGGTTCAGATTGTTCGCCCACTCCCTGCCCCCCGTGGCCTGGGGTGAGGTATTCTGGAGCCCAGAGATGGTTTTAAGATCCACACAGCACTGGACCCCCATGGATCCTCCTGGAAGTGCTGAGCCCAGTGGAGGGCGGACCCATGTAACTCCTTCGGGCTGAGCCCAGCCAGGTCCCATGGACGGAAACCCGGCCACCAGACGCTAGCCATCGAGCTCCTCCCCCAGGCCTTGCTCCAGGGTGGGGCCCCGGTCACCCCATACTGGGTGGGGTACACTGGATCCCTGCTCTAGCGTTCATCATAAGAGTCTATTCGATCGTTCTTAGTCTGGCCCTTCACCCAGGACCAATTTGTCTTGGGTGACCCTACCAGAGGCAAATTGCACCGTACAACATAGCTCCTGGGATCACTTGGGCACACAAACCCCCCACCACGATAAGGTGACGATCCATGAGGGGTGTATAGCAGAAGTTTCTACTTAATTTACAAATCACTATAATGGGAAATTTTTGACAATCCTGTGCTTTTCTTGTATTGTTATATAGAATATCACTGCCGTAAACTGGAAAAAAGCATCTGCTTTAAAATTTGGAATTCTTTCCACAACTTTTAGTGCGAAAAACACCCTAAAAACATCACAACTTTTATTGCAACTTTTTAAAAAAGTTCCCGGAAATTCGGGCTTTTTGGCCCGCAACAATCATAAAAACATCCCGTGAAATCCTGGAGGGACTGCTTACAGTACTGGTCTGTTAACGGGAGGCTGAGTGCCACAGAGCCAAGAGAGGGTGTAAGATGGCCGACCCTCAAATTATATGTCCTCGGTGTGGTTACGTCACCAATTGGCTGCGTCACCACTCCGATGCCAACCAAACTTGCGGTTACACCGCAGTTGGTCACATCTAAAACAGCTGATGTGACACATCAGGAACATCAGATGACAGTTGTCACAACCTGGTTCAAAGGCACGCTAACTGATGGTGATTTAAAAAAAAGTTTATTTTCAATAAAGTGGGGAAAAAAGATAATGGATGGAATGTGCTTTTGCCAGGAGGAGCAGCCAACAGCAAAGTGTGGTTTATCATGGAAAACAGTTGAGCTCTGTGTTTCAAGAGATCAGCTGATTGGATCCACCTCCTCTGATGTTCTGACATTTTGGCATATTTATCAGAGCAACACTGGACAGCTGATGGTCATTGTTGTGCAAGTTACTAAAAAATAGTAACTAATTACAGCTACTAGTTACTTCTTTTCAAAGGTAACAGTTACTTTACCAATTATGGTATTGGCTGCACGGTGGCGCAGTGGTTTAGCACTGTGGCAGCACAGTTTTACCCTCGGCCGGGGGACCGCGGGGATCATGAGATCGTGGGTTCGATCCCAGCCCCCGACCAACAGTGAGCTGTGTGGAGTTTGCATGTTCTCCCCGTGTTGCGTGGGTTTACTCCGGGATTTCTCCGGTTTCCTCCCGCATACCAAAAACATGTAGGTTTAGGGCGCTCGCGCACGCAGCGACCAGCAGCCGGTGGCTTGTCACCAGACTGCAAACCAAATCTACCTACGGGTACAAATAAGTAACAAAAAAAAAAAAAAAAAAAAAAATTATTGCATGATTAAAGTAATTAGTGACTTGGAAAAGTAATTTTCACGTTACTTTTAAATGCATACTTAAATCATTTTGCACACATAGCGATATATTTTAATTAGTGGATTACATTACAGGCTTATTAATGTCAGGCTGAAAACAAACTGGTCAGACAGGGCTTTTAGAACATGTTTAGTCTGCTTTATCCTGCCTTGAGAGCGCTTTTTGTGGGAAAAATCTGAAGAAAATCAACACAAAATTGCCAGTAATTTCATCATTTTGGAGTGAGAAATAGGGTTTGTGGAGTGAGAGAAAGGGAAAAAGAGTGAGAATCACTTCAAAAGAATGAGTTTGCAATACTGTATAAAGCTGTCCATGTATATCTTACCTTTGTGATATGGAGTAAATCCATATGCAGTGATCCAAAGAAAATGACCATTATCCACAGTCCAAACATCTACTGTGACAGAGATATGATCCAGTCTCTTAAATTCCTTTTGGAGATCAAAATACATTTTTGAATAATCTTTATCCAGGTAGCAGGTAAATTTGTTTTAACTTCAGTGGCTCACAGTCTCAGCTGTCTGATAGAAAGTCACTGTTTATATTACGTCTTCAGTCTGTAACAACATATCTGGTAATCATTTAGTTTAATTCTTGCTGAGTCACAAACTGTCTAGATGCATACCTGTGCTTGAAATCCAGCCGTGGCTGTTGAGAATACAGTAGATCCACTTCATGGTGTTGTTAGCATTGCTAGCTGATACTTAGCACTAGCTTTGTCGGAGGAGCTTGTTGCTGTTCACAGGTGCTTCTGAAGATTGCAATTAGTCTCAACCGACACTTTACTTTGTAACCCACCAATATGCTTTTGTCCTTAACTGTGACAAAGGAAAAATAATCTGTCTATTTCCACCAAAACAAAGTAGCTTAATCTTTTCCCAGCAGGAGCAAGCTTCGTTTGTGGCTGCTGGCTGCAGCAGTGAAGAGGCTCTTTGCAACAGGTCACTTTGACTGATGGCTATGTCAGCTACGTAGGGTCAGTTTGTATTTATTTGTGCTAAAAATATCTATCCATATTAATAAAATGAGTAATGAGTAACACATTTGATCAAATTTCAGTAACTGTAATGCATTACTGAATTTTTAAACAGCACTTTCGTTGCATAACACATTACTGCAAAAATAGTGGAGCTACATCCAAACACTGCTGATGATACAGACTGCAGTCAAAGGTAAAAAAAAAACCCCAAACAAACCAAAAAAAACAAACCAAAAAAAAACACGAGGGTAGGGCTAAAATGTGATTTGGATCTTTATCCTGTTGCTTGAAAGTGCTCAGACACATCCTTGACAGGTCCCACTATATGGACAAGTATGTGTGTTTAGCTCTGTGCCATTATAGGGTAGCTCCAAATTAGAAACCCATTCAGTAAGTTACACATAGGTTCAAAGAGCATTACTCATATGTTAGAAATAATTTTTGAGTTTTGGGGTATTTAATGTCCTGTTGATAATAATGTGTATATACTTATCAAGCATCATATGACAAGTTTGAACATAAATCCAACATTTCACTGCTGGGACTTTGAAATGCCCGTAGTTGTAGACACATGCTAGTGCAGAAAAATTCATAGAAACAACAACTGCTTACCTTTGTGTTAAACAACGGTTTTCTGGTTGTTCACCCGGAATATTTGAGGCAGCTGGCCCCATCCATTGGTAAATTGAACATGAGCCTCTAATGATTTATAGTTTTTAAATTGCTCATGCATTTATGCGCTCACCCCACAAACCAAGTAGGCAACACATCTGACAGCGTGACTCAAGGCAGTTGGCCGAGATCCATTTCTTGTGCTCATACTGTACAGATCAATCCTGTTTATTAGATAGATAGATTTTACCGGTTCCAGTTCCGCCGGACCGGCGGCGCCACATGAGTTGGCTGCCCGTTGCAACAGCCTTTTTTTTTTTTTTTTTATCTTCCTTCTTCTTTCTACACCTTTCACTCTCTATATATATATCATGGACACGGTGTGTGACTTTGCAAAAACAATGTCTGCCACTGTAGTATTCTCTGGGCCCCTCCCCAATCTCACCAGTGATGACATGTTTAGCCACTCGTCATCCTTGAACCGCTGGCTGTCTGTGTGGTGTCCTAAAAATGATGTGGGCTACATTGACAATTGGAGCTCTTTTTGGGGAAAACCTGGTCTTATGAGACGAGACAGCATTCATCCCACTTTGGATGGTGCTTCTCATTTATTTAACAATCTGGCATCTTTTTTATCCAAATTTCCAAAACCCTGACTACCCAGAGTTGGGACCAGGAAGCAGAGTCGCAGTCTTAGACGCCTCTCTGCAGCTCCTCTTCATCCGCCACCCCTCAGCTTAGCCCCTGTCTTCCCCATCAGAGAATCGTTGTCTGCTCCCTCCAAAGTAAATAAAAATATAATGCATAAGCATCCCAAAGTGATAAAGCAAAATATTGGTAAAACTCAAATTAAACATAAAGCCTCTAAATTGAATGAATTGGCCTCTGTTCCTCCTCATAATTTAAAAATTAAATGTGGTTTATTAAATATTAGGTCTCTAACTCCCAAGTCTCTGTTAGTCCATGATCTGTTAATTGATCATCAGATTGATTTAATTTCCCTTACAGAGACTTGGTTAGGGCAAGAGGATTATGTTGGTTTAAATGAATCAACTCCCTCTGGTTATTTAAACTGTCAAAATCCCAGAAGTTCTGGTCGTGGAGGAGGAGTAGCAACAATTTACCATTCCAAATTACTAGTTAATGTAAAGCAAAAAACATGTTATAATTCCTTTGAGGGTCTGGTCCTCAGTATTGGGCACTTAAGCAATTTTAGGTTAAACCCAATTTTATTTGCCATAGTTTATCGTCCCCCATCAACCTACTCAGAATTTTTATCCAAATTTGCTGATTTCTTAGCTGATTTAGTGCTGAAATCTGATAGAATAATTATAGTAGGGGACTTTAATATACATGTGGATGTAGATAGTGACTGCCTTAATGTGGCATTTAATTCAATATTAGACTCGATTGGTTTTCTCAGAAAGTAGGAAATTCTACTCATTACCTCCACCATACATTGGACCTTGTTCTGACATATGGCATAGAAATAGAAAATCTAGTAGTGTCTCCTCATAACCCTGTACTGTCAGACCATTGTCTGTTAACCTTTGATTTTACTATTTCTGACTATTTGGCTCCTAAAGAAAAATATTATTACAGTAGATGCCTCTCAGATGATGCTGTTACCAAATTTATGCAGATTGTTTCCTCTATGCCATGTGTCAACACAACGGAAATAAGCTATAGACAGCTTGCTCCTTCTGTAATTGATAACATGGTGGATAGTGTTTCAGCTTCTCTGCATCAGACTCTAGACTTGGTGGCCCCCTTAAAAAAGAAAAAGTCTAATCAGAGATTTCTAACTCCTTGGTTCAACACAGAAACTCGTAGCTTAAAACAGAAGACTCGTCAATTAGAAAGAAAATGGTGCTCCACTAATTTAGATGAAATCTATTTAGCTTGGAGAAATCATCTTTTAATTTATAAAAAATCTCTTAGAAAAGCTAGAACGAGTTATTACTCTGCATTAATAGAAGAGAACAAGAATAATCCCAGGTTTCTTTTCAGTACTGTAGCCAGGTTGACAAAGAGTCAGGACTCTGTCAATCCTAGCATTCCCTTAGAGCTTACTAGTCAGGACTTTATGAACTTTTTCAATAATAAAATTTCATCCATCAGAGATAAAATCAATCAGATTCTTCCCACAGTTAACTTAAATACTGTAACTACTACAACTCCTTCAATTGATGTCTGTCTTGATGAGTTTACTCCAATCGACTTTTGTGAGTTAGACAAAATAGTTTCCTCATCCAAACCTTCAACTTGTCTTTTAGACCCTATTCCTACCAGGTTATTTAAAGAAGTCTTCCCACTTATTGGTAGCTTTATTCTTCATATAATCAATTCTTCATTAACTTTAGGCCATGTACCGCAGGCTTTTAAAACGGCTGTAATTAAACCCTTACTCAAAAAGCCAACGCTAGATCCAGGAGCTTTAGCTAACTATAGACCAATCTCTAATCTCCCTTTCATTTCAAAAATCTTAGAAAGAGTTGTTGCTACGCAATTACTTGACCACCTGCAGGGAAATGGTTTACTTGAAGAGTTTCAGTCTGGGTTTAGAATCCATCATAGTACTGAAACAGCCTTAGCGAAGGTCACTAACGACCTCCTCATTGCATCTGATAATGGACACTAGTTTCTGTACTTGTCCTTTTAGACCTTAGTGCAGCTTTTGATACTATCGATCATAATATTCTACTTGATAGATTAGAACACTATGTTGGACTTAATGGAACTTCATTGCAGTGGTTTAGATCTTATTTATCTGATAGGTTCCAGTTTGTTCATGTAAATAATGAGTTTTCTTTCAACTCAAAGCTCAGTCATGGAGTTCCACAGGGATCTGTGCTAGGCCCTACTCTTTTTAGTTTATATATGCTTCCGTTAGGCAACATTATTAGAAAGCACTGTATACATTTTCATTGTTATGCTGATGACACACAATTATACCTGTCAATGAAGCCAGATGATAGTAATCAATTAGCCAAGTTAGAAGCCCGTCTTAAGGAAATCAAAGCTTGGATGACTTGTAATTTCCTGCTATTAAATTCAGATAAGACTGAAGTAATTCTTGTTGGTCCAAAAAACCTTAGAAATTCCTTTCCAAATCAAACTTTCAGTTTGGATGCGGTTACTCTTTCTCTTAATAGCTCTGTGAGAAACCTTGGAGTTATTTTTGATCAGGATTTGTCCTTCAATTCACATATTAAATTTGTTTCTAAGACTGCCTTCTATCATTTGCGTAATATTGCCAAGATTAGGAGCATCTTGTCTCAGAGTGATGCTGAGAAACTGATCCACGCTTTTGTTAGCTCGAGATTAGATTATTGTAATTCTTTATTATCAGGCTGTCCTAAAACATCTTTAAAAAGTCTTCAGCTGATCCAAAATGCTGCAGCAAGAGTTTTAACAGGTACTAGAAAGAGAGATCATATCTCTCCGGTTCTGGCCTCCCTTCATTGGCTTCCCATAGAGTTTAGAATTAAGTTTAAAATCCTTCTTCTTACTTACAAATCTCTAAACAATCAGGCTCCTTTTTATTTAAAAGATCTGATACTACCGTATTATCCTAACAGAGCACTACGCTCCCAAAATGCAGGATTACTTGTAATACCTAGAATCTCCAAAAGTACAATGGGAGGCAGAGCCTTCAGTTATCAAGCTCCTCTCCTGTGGAATCAGCTGCCGATCTGGATTCGGGAGTCAGACTTGATCTCTGTTTTTAAGAATAGGGCTAAAACCTACCTTTTTGATATAGCCTACAATTAGGGAGGGATCATGTGTTTCTGAACCCTCCCTTAGTTATGCTGCTAATAGGTTTAGTCAGCCGGGGGACCTCCAGTAATGCACTGGGCCTCACTCCTTTTCTCACTCTCAATGAAATATTTTTTTTGCTGGTCATTAACATTTGTTTGTTCTCTCCCATAGATTGAGTCCCCATCGTGCTGTTTGCTCTCTACATGTCTGTTCTTTTCTTCTTCTCTATCCCCTCACCCCACAGCCAGTCGCAGCAGATGACTGCCCCTCCCTGAGCCTGGTTCTGCTGGAGGTTTCTTCCTGTTAAAAGGGAGTTTTTCCTCTCCACCGTCGCCAAGTGCTTGCTCACAGGGGATCGCCTGATTGCTGGGGTCTTTCTGCAACTGTGGGGGTTCCCCCTACAGTTGATAGTGCTATGAGATGACTGTTGTTGTGAAATGGCGCTAAATAAATAAAGTTGAATTGAATTGAATTGAATTGAACACACAGATTGCCCCAAAGGTCTCCCGAGTCGGCGGACGGAGCCACTGTTTACAGCAGGAGACGTTACAGCAGGAAGAGCTAGTGCTAGCTAGCACTCAACCGCCACCCGGTGCTAACGGAGAAACTCGACATACCGGGAACTGTAGCGAAAACGACGCGGGTGCCGGGCTGGAGTTTAGGCGGCGTGCAAGAAATATAAGACAGAATAATAAAGAGTGATGGCAAGAACCAAGCAGACCGCCCATAAAATCTGCTGGAGGAAAAAGCCCCCCGGGAAGCAGCTAGCCACCAAGGCTGCTCGGAAAAGCACTCTGGCCACCGGCGGAGTGAAGAAGCCTCACCGTTACAGGCCCGGTACCGTGGCTCTGAGAGAGATCCGTCGCTACCAGAAATCCACAGAGCTGCTCATCCGTAAGCTGCCCATCCAGCGCCTGATGAGGGAGATCGCTCAGGACTTCAAGACCGACCTGCGCTTCCTGAGCTTCGCCGTCATGGCTCTGCAGGAGGCCAGCGAGGCCTACCTGGTGGGTCTCTTCTTCGCTAAGAGAGTCACCATCGTGCCCAAAGACTTCCAGCTGGCCCGCCGCATCCGCGGAGAGAGAGCTTAGACTTTCTGCTGCACATTCACCAACCATAATGCTCCGCAGTGTGTGTCTATATATACTATATATATATATATATAGTAATATGTACATATGTTTACTAGCTGTTCTTGTTTTTTTTTTTCTTGCCTTCTGATTGTTGCTCTGAGTGTTGCTGTCCCTGTGCTGTTGCAATCCTGGAATTTCCCCATTGTGGGACTAATAAAGGCTTATCTTATCTTATCTTATATGGCTTTGTTGTGAGACATGTATATGTTGGACACTGCATATGTGATTTAACCACGATGAAGGAGAGCCAGCCCCCTGCGGTGCGGAGCCACAGAGCCTGGACCCCCTGCGGAGGACAGGGGACAGAAGACTTCCTGACCACTGAGGCTCGGGAAGAGAGAAGGGGGAGTTATGTAAATAAAAGGCTAATGAATGTGAATAAAGAGATTTTGAGAGAGATGTGTGATTTCCCCCGCGAGGGAAATGGTTTGATGTCAGAATGTTTAAATGAGAGAACTTTGGTGTGTTCACTCTCTTTGTTCGCTACTCAAGAATGAGAGCAGACAATGGAATGATTTCTTGAATAAACTGGAATGAAAGACAATTCGGTTTTGTTATTCAAGTCCCCCCACATTGGTGACTGACGACGTTGAGAATGAACGAAGAAATTCTCAGGGTCCCGGACTCACAGCGCTCAGAGCTGGCGAGCGCAGTGGCCGTTAAGCTGCCTGATTTCTGGCAGGATAACCCACGGTCGTGGTTTCTGCAAGCAGAGTCGCAGCTCGCGCTCGCAGGAGTAACGGTGGATGACACTAAGTTCCACCATGTCATCGCTAAACTGGACAACAGCACAGCTCGGTGCGTGCAAAGCTTGGTGGAGCAGCCACCCGCGACCGACAGGTACGGCAAGCTGAAATCCACCCTCATCAAGTTTTTCACCCCCTCGGCTGAAGTGAGGGCGAGGAGGATCCTGTCTTTGCTAGACCAAGGTGGACACAGGCCGAGCGCCCTGATGGAGGAGATGATACAGCTGAGAGGGTTGGACAACGATGATTTCATTTTTCAGTTCATCTTCCTCTCCAACCTCCCGGCGCATGCGAGAAGCACGCTGGCCGGCAAAAAGTGTCACACCCTGGAGGAGTTCCGGGAGCTGGCCCAGGAGGCAGATGGGATCCTGGACGCCTGCGGCGGGCAAGCAACCACAGCAGCGACCCGAGACAGCGGGGAGCCAGAGGCGGCAGAACCAGACTGGCCAACGACGGCGGCAACACGGCCGCGACGAGGGGGAGCCAATAGCCCGGCGGCAGAGGCGCGGGCACGACACAGCGGAGGAGAAGAACTCTGCTTTTACCATCGGAGGTTCGCAGAGAAGGCACGCAGGTGTGTGCCGCCCTGCATCTTCAGGAGTTCGGGAAACGGCAAGACCGGGGGTCGCTAGCAGCTTCGACCCTCGGAGAACGCAACAAGCTGCTCTACATCACGGATGCGCGCTCCGGACGAGAGTTCCTCATTGACACCGGAGCACAAGTGAGCTTCATCACCCCAACATACGCGGACCGGGTGGCTGGACCCCACGGTAGCGGAGCTACAGCGGCAAATGGCTCGAACATCAACACCTACGGGAGAAGGACCTTGCCTTTATGCTTACATGGCCGCACATATGAATGGACTTTTGTGATAGCGGCGGTGAGTTTCAACATGTTGGGCGTGGATTTTTTGTGTTCACACAATCTGTTAGTTGATCTTGCTAATAGACGGCTGGTAAATGCACTCTCTTTTTACTCTCTCCCCTGTTCAGCTCGAGTGTCCCCGCCACCAGTACAGACCCACGTCGCTACAGCAGGTGGTAAGTTTCACACACTCCTCACCCAATTTCCAGCGCTCACTGTGCCCACTTTTTCAGCGACGGTCGCGAAGCACGGGGTGAAACACTTTATCCCCACTTCTGGTCCTCCCGTGTTTGCAAAAGCTCGGCGCTTGGATGCAGTTAAGCTCGCCATTGCGCGCGAGGAGTTCGCCAGCCTGGAGAGGCTGGGCATCGTTTGTAGGTCGAAGAGCCCGTGGGCTTCGCCGCTGCACATGGTACCGAAAGCCGATGGCTCCTGGAGACCGTGCGGGGATTACCGCAGGCTAAACAACGCTACGGCGCACGATCGTTATCCCATCCCGCACATTCAGGATTTTTCGGTGCACCTGGCGGGGGCGCGCATTTTTTCAAAGATTGATCTAGTTCGCGGCTATCACCAAGTCCCGGTCCAACCGGAGGACATTCCTAAAACAGCGGTAATAACCCCGTTCGGACTTTTCAAATTTTTACGCATGCCGTTTGGTCTCAAAGGGGCGGCGCAAACATTTCAGCGGATGATGGATGCCGTGTTACGCGATCTCCCTTTCGTGTTTGTGTACCTCGACGACATTTTGGTCGCGAGTACTTCAGAGGACGAACACGAAACGCACCTCACAGCAGTTTTTAGGAGGCTGGGAGAGCACAGCTTAATAGTTAACCCAGCCAAGTGCCAGTTCGGCATCGAGCGGATCGATTTTTTGGGTCACCGCGTCTCCCCGGAGGGAGCGGTTCCGTTACCAGAGAAAGTACGCGCGGTAGCGGATTTTCCCCGTCCACAAACGGTCAAATCACTACAGGAATTCTTGGGGATGGTGAATTTTTATAACCGATTCCTGCCCCACGCAGCTCAAATCATGCAACCGTTATATGCCGCGCTCAAAAAACAAAAACCGACCCAGGCGGTCGAATGGTCCCCGGAGCGGGAGCGCGCGTTCACAGAGGTTAAAAAAGCCTTGGCTGACGCTGCGCTCCTGGCCCACCCAGACCCTGCAGCACGTATCGCGCTGACAACAGACGCTTCAGATTTAGCCATAGGGGCCGTTATTGAGCAACAGGTAGCCGGAGTTTGGCAGCCTTTGGCTTTCTTTAGCAAATCTTTAAGCGCGGCTGAACGAAAATACAGCGCGTTTGACAGAGAACTGTTGGCGTTGCATTTGGCTATTCGTCATTTCCAGTTCTGGCTGGAAGGACGGTGCTTCACCGCTTATGTGGACCACAAGCCGCTCACATACGCCATGGCCAAAATTTCAGACCCGTGGTCCGGCAGGCAGCAGAGGCAGCTGGCCGCAATCTCGGAATTTACCACTGACATTAGGCACGTCGCGGGCAAATTCAATGTAGTAGCGGATTGTCTCTCATGCGCGTTCACGACCCCAACACGCGCAGAGGCAGAACGGGCCACCGTGACCGCGCCGCAGGAGAGCGGCACGGTGGCGCGCGCAGCCCCGGTGCACGTGGGTATAGATTACGCAGCCATGGCAGTGGACCAGGGGGCGGACGCAGACGTGCGCGCGCTCCAGTCTGGACCAACAGGGTTGAGGCTGGAGAGCAAGTGTTTACAAACCGGTATGCCCCCCCTGATCTGCGACATGTCAACGGGGCGCCCGCGTCCGGTGGTTCCGGCCACGTGGCGCCGCCGTGTTTTTGACTCGGTCCACTCACTGGCGCACCCGGGGGTGCGCGCGTCGGTGAAACTAGTGGCGGAAAAGTTTGTTTGGCCGTGCCTGCGCAAGCACGTGAAGGAATGGGCAAAAACCTGCATTTCCTGTCAACGGGCCAAAATTCACAGGCACACAAGAGCCCCGTTAGAACCGTTCCGCATTCCGGCCAGAAGGTTCGACCATGTGCACGTCGACCTTGTGGGCCCCCTACCGGCATCACAGGGGTTCACGTATCTTTTGACAATGGTGGACCGCACCACACGTTGGCCGGAAGTGGTCCCACTTGCGACGACCACGGCCGCGGAGGTGGCTCGCGTTTTTTTAACGGCTTGGGTGGCGCGTTTCGGGGTTCCGTCGGACATTACGTCCGATAGAGGACCGCAATTCATCTCTGAGCTGTGGTCAGCGATGGCCAACGGCTTAGGAGCCAAAATTCACCGCACTACGGCTTACCACCCTCAGGCCAATGGTTTATGCGAGCGTTTTCATAGGTCTTTGAAGGCAGCACTCAGAGCGTCGCTCACGGATGCAGATTGGGTGAATAAACTTCCATGGGTTTTATTAGGGTTGCGTTCTGCGCCTAAAGAGGACTTAGACGCCTCCCCAGCGGAGCTGGTATTCGCACAAACTCTGAGGCTGCCGGGCGAGTTTTTACCAGAGCACCCAGAGCCCCCACCTCTCTCGGCTCTGGGACCGTTAGTCGGCACGGGGGCAGACACACTCCCGGGTCCGGTTCATCACGCTTTTCCACGAGTTTTCGTCCCCAAGGCTTTGAAAAATGCCGATTTCGTTTTTGTCAGGCGCGAAGCCCTAAAAGCAACGCTCAAACCGCCTTACGAAGGGCCATTTCGAGTGCTGGAGGCAGGTGATAAGCAATTTGTGCTAGATTTTGGAGACAGAAAAGAGACAGTCAGTATTGACAGACTAAAACCTGCTTTTGTCATGAAGGACGTGTCTGTACCGGTCGCGGTGGCGCCTCGACAAGGCAGGCCCCCGCAGGGGGCAATTAATCACTCTCTCCCCCAGTCAACAGAGCCGAAGCAGAAACGCACCGCAGGCAAGGCGGGGCCAACGCACAGCAGATTCGGCAGACGGCTGAAGCCCAAGCGGCGCACAGACTGAATGTTGGTGTTGATTATTCAGTAGTGAGTAAGGTGCTATTTAATTTTAGGAATTAGTCTGTTCTTCATCGTTTGGGGGGGGTTATATGGCTGTGTTGTGAGACATGTATATGTTGGACACTGCATATGTGATTTAACCACGATGAAGGAGAGCCAGCCCCCTGCGGTGCGGAGCCACAGAGCCTGGACCCCCTGCGGAGGACAGGGGACAGAAGACTTCCTGACCACTGAGGCTCGGGAAGAGAGAAGGGGGAGTTATGTAAATAAAAGGCTAATGAATGTGAATAAAGAGATTTTGAGAGAGATGTGTGATTTCCCCCACGAGGGAAATGGTTTGATGTCAGAATGTTTAAATGAGAGAACTTTGGTGTGTTCACTCTCTTTGTTCGCTACTCAAGAATGAGAGCAGACAATGGAATGATTTCTTGAATAAACTGGAATGAAAGACAATTCGGTTTCGTTATTCAAGTCTCCCCACATCTTAGATAGATAGATAGATAACTTTACTGTCTGTCCCAGTTGGTGACAGAAATTCTTCTTCGACACGGCTAAACAATATAACACATTGAACACTCTCAAAGACATGTTCAAACTCAGAGGATCAAAACAGTTTAAAAAAGGAAACATGGTTAAAAAGGAAACAGCAAATAAAATCATTTGGCAGAAAATAATAACTACTAAAAATTAATAGTGCTTTATAGATAAATGCTGATTACTAATATTGATAGCTAACTGAAGCATGATAACTATTTGATTTTGTTCAGGATTGTTACTGCAGAAGGAATAAAAGATTTCTTGTAAATGTTTTTATGGGCCAGTGGAACTTTATATCGTCTGCCTGACGGCAGTAACTGAAGAGAGTGATGAAGGGGGTGAGATGGTCCTCTGTGATCAGGGTGGCTTTCCTGATCACAGCACTGATACAGTTCAGACAATGGTGTCTGTGGTGAGCCAGTGATTTTACTAGCCTGATTAACTATATGGGAAAGCTTTGTTTTGTGCTTGATGAAGAGGGAGCTGTACCAGGATGAAATGTTAAAAGTGAGAATGGATTCAATTAATGAAGTGTAAACCAGAGTTAAAATATGTCTGCTGACATTAAAAGTCCTCAGTTTCCTCAACAGGTGGAGGCGTTGTTGTGCTTTTTTATGAACAGAATCAGCATGGTGTGCAAAAGACAGGCTGCAGTCCATCTCTATTCCCAAATATTTAAAAACTTGAACTTGTGCAATAGCCTGACCCTGGATACTGAACGGTGTAAAGAGAGTAGCTGAAAGTTACTCTCTGCGCCCACAGCACAACTCCTTAGTCTTTTTTTTTTTTTTTTTTTGTTACTTATTTGTACCCGTAGGTAGACTTGGTTTGCAGTCTGGTGACAAGCCACCGGCTGCTGGTCGCTGCGTGCGCGAGCGCCCTAAACCTACATGTTTTTGGTGTGCAGGAGGAAACCGGAGAAATCCCGGAGTAAACCCGCGCAACACGGGGAGAACATGCAAACTCCACACAGCTCACTGTTGGTCGGGGGCTGGGATCGAACCCACGATCTCATGATCCCCGCGATCCCCCGGCCGAAGGTAAAACTGTGCTGCCACAGTGCTAAACCACTGCGCCACCGTGCAGCCTTTGTGGTGTTTAACTCCAGAAAATTTTGATTAAAAGTCTGAACTAGATCGTTGACTGCCTGCTGATAGCGGGTCAGTGCATTACCGTCTGTCATATGAGCAATCAAGGCCATGTCATCTGCATATTTAAAAAGAGTCATTCCTTCACTGTCACAGGAGATGTTATCTGTGTACACAGCGAACAAAACCGGAGATAAAACACAACCTTGAGGAAGACCTGTGTTTAAAATCAACTTGTTAGATGTAAAACCATTTAAAAACACTTGTTGTGGCCTGTCATATAAAAAACTGTGAAATCAATGTTGGGTGAACCAGGAGGTCTGTCAGGTGATGTAGCAAGGTGCCTGTGTGTACAGTGTAAAAAGCAGAAGAAAAGTCCATAAACAAAGTCCGTGTGTGTGTGTGGGTGTGAAGAATCCAGTTGCTTAGTGACAGTGTCTAGAAGTGTAAGACATGCATCCTCTACACCCTGTTTTGCATTATAGGCAAACTAGAGGAGATCCAATTTGTGTGACAACATGTTGGTCAAAAAGTCACACACCATTCTCTCCATACATTTGCAGAGCACAGAGGTTAGGGCCACTGGTCTGTAGTCTTTCAGGTCCTTAGGGGGAGTCTTTTTAGGGATTGGAATGATGGTAGATTCCTTCCACTGGTCAGGGACACATCCCAGGTAGCCTCCTTTGTTTCCTTATTCAGCTTTTCTGAATAAGGGATAAGGGATAAGGACCTGTACTTAATTTTGAATTTGAATGTTCTGTTTGCTCCATTCCATTACAGGTATGTCTGGTCAAGTTAGCAGTTGCCTAGACTACAGGTAAACAAAGAAGCCAGACCATGACGATGGCGACAATGGCCCAGAATGCAGTGCAGCATGACATCAATGCCCATTCTCTGTATGTTACGTGACATACCAGAGACAATAAAACACTGGACTTAATTAATGCCAACACCAAAGAAGCATACAACTCATCATCCCTTCTTCCCCCCCCCGGAAGATCTTATCACGATCTGGTTCGCCTCTTGCCTGTATACAAACCCCTGGTACACAGACAACCTTCTGTTACCCACACAGTGAAGAGGTAGTCTGAGGACGCTCTGAAGGGTTGTTTTGAATCCATTATGTGGGAGGAGCTCTGTGATCCACTTGGGAAGGACATTGACAGCCTCACACACCATCCCTAACTATATCAGATGATATCTTGTATTGTCTTAATAAAAGAACAGTATCAGTTTTATCATTAAAAAGACAAAATGAACTTGTTTGAGATATAAACTTCTGTGTGGAGAACACCATACCCACCAAGAACAAACAGTGCTTGTCAAACACTGTCAAACTACATGAGGAAAAAAGGCCAAAGTTTCAAGAAAAAATCTGCAGCTTACTGTGAAAGTCATAAAATTGTGTGTGTGTGTGTGTGGGGGGGGGTAACAGTTTGCACATTTACAGCTCAAGTAATTTAACTATCTAGTGACATCCTGTTTCTGTATTGAAGTGGATTACTAATCTCAAATCTTAACAAATGCATTAAATGTAGACTCTTGTGTATTATTAAAAAACAACAACAACAATTCACATGGAAGATCTGTTGTTTGTTTACACATACCCACATTTGCCAGCAGGGTCCTGTTCACAGCCTGCTACTAGTCCATTTTGCAGAGACATCCACTATGCTCCCTCCTCTGTACTATGTAGACACTAGGGAGAATGTATCACACAAAATAGGATAAATACAAAAAATATTAAACAAGCCCTCTCTGAACTAAATAGCAATGCTCTTTGTCAGGTACTTAGGCCATAATGATGGGTCATCTTCAAGAACAAACTGGTCAGACTCATGGTATATAGTTCCCTCATCATCTCCTCCTCTGTGAACCGTTGACATAGTGGGCGTGTCATTTAAGCAACATGGGCTAGCAACCGTGGTACTGTCTACAACAGATACAGTTCAGGTGGACCCCTGACAAAGTCAGCACCCCAAGTGGACCCCAGGATCCAATCTGTACATGTACAAGTACATTTTAAATCCAGTGATTTACAAACTGATTAATAATTTTCTAAAGCCTCATTTAGAACATTATAGTCCCACATACCTATTCTGTGGATTTTCATCTGGGGGCAGCCAGCCATGACGAGAAGCAGTGGTGGAAAAAGAGAAGCCTTTTTAAAGTAGAAATGGAGCAAAAACCTTCTCTGGGTCTTTTAATACATATACTGTATATATGTATATATTCTTTTCCACTTCTTGGTGACTATAATGTTCTGAATGAGGCTTCAGGAAATTATGAATCACTTTATAAATCACTGGATTGAAAATGTACTTGTACATATACAAATTAGATCCTGGAGTTCACTTGGGGTGTTCATCTGGTCAGGGGTCCAATTGACCTAAACCTGTCATGCCTGCTGCGTAATTTTGCAGCGAACATATAAATTGGAAAAAAGAAAGGCACAAAAATAAGGACTTACACATATGTTGGGGCGGAAAGGCTCAAGGTAACAACACAATATGTCCAGGGGAAGAAAGCCAAACATTGGTGAGTCAGGATGTCCATTGCTGACTTAAGCTGCCACACTGACTGCGCACACTGCCTCCCAATAAGTACTCAATATACTAATGAAGGTAAGAGGACACAGCCGTGTGGCAAGCTGGTGTGTGAATGATGGCAATGTGTGTGTATGTGCATGTGTGAGTGTGTGTGTGTGCTTGCATGAGTGTGTGAGTGTGTATGTGGGGATGAGATGCATCTAGTGAATGTCTGGTAAGAGAAGGAAGGCATGGCTGTAGGACTGTCAGAGAGCAAGGCTCAATCTGCAAGCTGGAAATAATAATAAGTAATCAAAATCTACAGCCACAGGTTATGGACGGGATAGAACAAACCCGAACATGACAGATCCCTCCTGCAGTTATGCTGCTAATGCTACTACAATTTGCTATGAACAAAATAATAAGTCACATCTGCTCTGTCAAAGGTTTTAATGCCATGTCCCATCATGTAATGCTAGCTACCCATCTCTAATGTCTCTCAGAAACTGTGTCTTCACCCAATAACTGTAAAACAGATTTTGAAATAAGGGCTGACCCGGCTAGCTAGTTGCGCTAGTGTCGGCTAATAACAATTGCAAGTTTATGAGCTTTTACTGCACATAAACAAGAAAAAAGCTGACGAAATAAAACAAGATTACAGACTACAGAATCTACCTGTTAACTTAAGTGGCAAAATAACCAAAACATCGGCCATTCATTAACTTACCCGGGATTATTAAGCAGGCACTCTGTGAAATGAATTGTGGTCTATGGGGTAAATTCCATGTTTGGAACTATCCACCACTCCTTGACCCACGTGACTTTCGCCTTTCACAGTTTACAGAAGTCTACCAGAGTGTCACAACTCTCATATTATATGGTGCTGAGATATGTGGAACAGTCCAAAAGTCTGAGGAGAAGGGAGGAGGATGTTATGTTCGTGATTTGATTTGGCGTTTTTACAAATACAAATAGTGATTGCCTCCTAAATCTAGTAACTGGTTGGGCCACACTTAGCAGCAACAACAAACGCAATCAAGCATTTGCGATAACTGGCAATGTGTCTTTTACAGCGCTGTGGAGGAATTTTGGCCCACTCATCTTTGCAGGATTGTAATTCGGCCACATTGCAGGGTTTTCAAGCATGAATCGCCTTTTTAAGTTCATGCCACAGCATCTCAATTGGATTCAGGTCAGGACTTTGACTAGGCCACTCCAAAGTCTTCATTTTGTTTTTCTTAAGCCATTCAGAAGTGGACTTGCTGGTGTGTTTTGGATTATTGTCCTGCTGCAGAACCCAAGTGCACTTCAGCTTGAGGTCACAAACAGAGGGCCGGACAGTCTTCTTCAGGATTTTTTGGTAGACAGCAGAATTCATGGTTCCATTTACCACAGCAAGTCTTTCAGGTCCTGAAGCACCAAAACAGCCCCAGACCATCCCACTACCACCACCATGTTTTACTGTTGGTATGATGTTTCTGTTCTGAAATGCTGTGTGTTACTTTTATGCCGGATGTAATGGGACACACTCTTTCCAAAAAGTTCAACTTTTGTCTCATCAAGATGTTTTCTGGCAAAACTGGGATGAGCCTTTATGTTCTTTTTGCTCAGCAGTGGTTTTGGTCATGGAATTCTGCCATGCAGGCCATTTTGCCAGGTCTCTTTCTTATGGTGGAGTCATGAACACTGATCTTAACTGAGGCAAATGAGGCATGCAGTTCTATGGATGTTGTTGTGGGGTCTTTTGTGATCTCTTGGATGAGTCATTGCTGTGCTTTTGGGGTAAGCTCAACACCTCTAAGACGAAGGAGCTGGTTATTGATTTTGGGAGGTCTAGACCAAGACCTCAACCAGTCCTGTTAGAGGGAGCTGAGGTGGAGGTTGTGGATTCATACAAATATCTCGCATTGTGGTTGGATAATAAATTGGATTGGACAACATACATTAGCCACTTGTATGGGAAGACACAAAGTAGGATGTACTTCCTAAGGAGATTGCGGTCCTTCAACATCTGCAGCAAACTTCTGCGGATGTTTTACCAGTCGGTGGTTGCCAGCGTCCTCTTTTACTCTGTGGTGTGCTGGGGGGGCAGTATATCCAAGAAGGATGCGTCCAGACTGGATAAATTGATCAGGCGGGCCGGCTCTGTGGTCGGTGCGAAGCTGGACACCCTGGTGACGGTGGCAGAGATGAGGACTCTGGATAAACTGTTGGATATAATGGACAACGTCAGCCACCCCCTGCACACCGTCATCAGTGACCAGAGGAGCCTGTTCAGTGAAAGACTGCTCCTTCCCAACTGTCGGACCAACAGGCTCAAGAACTCTTTTGTCTACCATGCCATCACACTCTATAACTCCTCACTTGGGAAAGGGGGGGGGGCATAGAGTACAGAGGACAGTAGAGCATTCATAGTGCAATAACCTTAACTTAACCATACTTGTACAAGCCATATTTAGCCTTGTATTTATATTGTGTATATTATGTTAAGTGTTTATTTTTTTGCTTTTTTGCTTTTCTGATCTGTATGCTCCTTTTATGTGCTGCTGGAAATTTTAAATTTCCCCGAGGGAGTCATCCCAAAGGGATTAATAAAGTTAAGTCTAAGTCTAAGTCTAAGTCTAATTTTGGTCACCCAGCCACTCCTGTGAAGGTTCACCACTGTTCCATGTTTTTGCCATTTGTGGATAATGGCTCTCACTGTGGTTTGCTGGAGTCACAAAGCCTTAGAAATGGCTTTATAACCTTTTCCATACTGATAAATCTCAATCACTTAGTTTCTCATTTGTTCCTGAATTTCTTTGGATTGCAGCATGATGTCTAGCTTTTGAGGATCTTTTGGTCTACTTGACCTTGTCAGGCAGGTCCTATTTAAGTGACTTCTTGATTGAGACTGTAATCAGGCCTGGGTGTAGCTACAGAAATTGAACTCAGCTTTCCAAAGATGTGATGTACCACAGTTAATTTATGCTTTAATGGGGGGGGGGGGTGTCACTTTTTCACACAGGGCCATGTAGGTTTGCATTTTTTTTACCCTTAATAATAAACACCCTCATTTAAAAACTGCATTTTGTGTTTACTTGTGTTATCTTTGTCTATTTAAAATTGTTTGATGATCTAAAACATTTAAGTGTGATAAACATACAAAAAAATGAGAAATCAGGAAGGGGCAAACACTTTTTCACACAACTGTATATATGGCTGGGTAATTTTGCTTAACTGTAATGCTGTCAATACCATTTAACTGCAATGTTCTTGCACTGTGTATATAAGTTTACTGTGTAAATTTGTGTATTATGTTTGAATCCTCCCTTGGTTTTAATTCCCATGTAAATTCTATTTCACGTTCATGCTTTTTTCATTTAAGGAACATTTCCAAATTGAGAACCATTGTTTCTTCAAGTGAGCTTGAAAAAATAATCCATGCATTTGTGTCTTTACCACTAGATTATTGCAATGCTTTGTTTACTGGTTTAGACAAATCTTTTCTTTCTCGTCTCCAGTATACACAAAATGCTGCAGCCAGACTACTTACACGTTCTAGAAAACAAGATCATATTACCCCCATATCATATATATGCTGCAGTGGCTACCAGTGGAGTTTAGGATTTGTTTTAAAGTTCTTACACTTACATATAGAGCACTATATGGACAAGTCCCATCTTAATCATCTGATCTCCATCTCAAACATACTTTTACTAACACTCTTAGAATTGAAGCCCAGGACTTGTTAGTTGTTCCTTGTACGGTGCTCAAGAACAGGGGGGACAGAGCCTTTTAATCTAGAGCTCCGAGTCTTTGGAACAATCTCCCACTCCAGCTACGTTTAGCTGACTCTGTGGACTCTTTTAACAAGCAGCTGAAAACTTTTTTGTTAAACAAGGCTTTCCATTGAATTTCAATTCAACTGCTTTTTAAAGGTATGTCTGACATTTTTAAAAAACATTTTTAATCTTGTGTTTTAATTTGTTCTCTTTTTTTCTTTTCTCTTTAATGGTGTCTCTTAATATTTTATTAAATTCTATTTTATTGTACAGCACTTTGTGACTACGTATGTGAAATGTGCTTTAAAAATAAATTTTACTTACTTACTTTCTGTGTATATGTGTACAGTATATGCACTGTTGTTCTACCTTATTTTATTTTATCTTATTTATTATCTTATTTATTATTGCTCTGAGTGCTGATATCCCTTTGCTGCTGCAAAGGGATAGTAGCACTCAGTAATTTCCCCACTGTGGGACTAAAAGAGGTTTATCTTATCTTATCTTAAAAAGCTGCAAGAAAAAGCTCACTAATTGGGGAGAAAATCATCCATTCATGAGAGAAATAAAAAGTAAAAAAAAAAATGTAAAAATTAGTTGGGGGGGGGGCACTCCACCCAGGGCAACATACAAGCCAGGACTGCCACTGGTTTAGACATTAAAAATTCTAAATTATGCTTTATATATGACTGACCCCGAGAAGAGGCAACCAATACTGGTCACCCTGTTCCTGTTCCAGTCACATGACGTTAAATTATAATCCATATATTCATTTGGTCTAATCTACAACCCATTATCTACATGGTTGTGTGACAGTCATACAGTATTGAAATGTGTTCTTGTCCAGATTCATAATAATTCAGTTTGCACTGCCTGGAGCAAACTTGTGCCTCAAAGGTGCTCTCCCTGAAATTCATCTTGCATTCACTGGGAAGCACTATAAGGCCTTTCTGTTGCAATTCCAACTGGTCTAGTATATATCACCTACTCATGAGTCCCAAGGATTTAATGGGTAAAGCCATTGGGGCATCATAGCTATGACATGGATTCACAATAGCAGGTTTATTTCATGTAGAGGGGGACATTTGAAAGCTGAAAAAAACAGCTGTTTGAAATCCCTCAGCTTTGGTCTCAAGAGCAGGCACTCTGAAAAATCAATGTGCTGTGTACAGGTTTCTCGCTCATTCTGTTTTTCTTGCCCCTCCTCTTCATCTCACTCACAAAACCAGGATGGTGTATGGTCATATCTACGTGTACTGCTTTTGTAGACACAAATGCTTTAGAAAGTCACATTTTGAAGATCAAAGGGCAAGTTCCCCAGTGACATCAGTCATCAAATCTTAAAATCTAGGTAGACTTTTTAAGTTGGTGTGAAAATTAAGATGAAAGATGTTTCCAGGAAGTCATATTTGAGAATGCAATGTCATCAGAAGTAATGGAAATGTGACTTGTGTATTGGCATGGGTATGTGTATGTCTCTAAGGGCTGGAAGTTTCTTGCTTATTTGCTGTGGCACTGACTGATAAGACAGTCACTGGTACATTGCAATCACTTTGAAATGTGTCTGCATCAATAACTACATTTGTAGAATATTTGTGGAGACGGTTACTTGAAAACACCCGTACAGCTTTCAGAACACTCCCAGACTCATTTTGCCATTTCCAGCAACACTAGCTTTAAAGCCTTGCAACAAATCCTATGGCTCTCACAACATCCTTCATCAACATCATTAAGTCAGTCTGGGATAACATGAAGAGACAGAAGGCATAGGCACGAGCTAAATCTACAGAAGAATTCTGCCAAGTTCTTCAAGCTGCATGAAAACACTTGTCAAGTACAATAAAAGATCTGCATGTGCCCCTTGGAGAATTTGTTGGGGGTTTTTTAAGCTAAAAGGTGATTTGATTTGTGTCTACTGCTCATGTATTTAAGGCAGATTACTTCTGAAAGCAACCTCAATTTGCTTGTAGTGCAAGAAACTTCTGCAGGGTACTGTTTGATATTGTTTCCATTTGCCTGCCCATACATTGTGTGCATTCTGCATTTGCTTGCTTCAGTTTTGCAGTGTGTATGGCTTGCACAGATACACACCATCTCATCCAGTTTTACTTCTCCTCTGCAAAATGTTTTTTGCTGAATAAATCACATGGAAGCCAAGGAAGGAGCAAAACTGCTCAAAACTCTATGATCCTCTTGCCTCTCAATGAGAAGTAGCTTTTATTATGAGAGAGTACTGGTGCAGTCACCAAAATATTTCAGTAAAGATACAGTTTGTTTGTTCTTCAGTTGAAAATATGTGATCCATCTTTTAGAAGTCATCAACATCAATTTAAATGACCCCTCCTCCAGTTCTTACAGTGGTGTGAAAAAGTGTTTGCCCCTCCGTGATTTCTCATTTTTTTGTATGTTTGTCACACTTAAATGTTTCAAATCATCAAACAAATTTAAGTATTAGACAACAGATAACACAAGATAACACAAGTAAACACGAAATGCAGTTTTAAATGAAGGTGTTTATTATTAAGGAGGAAAAAGATCCAAACCTACATTGCCCTGTGTGAAAAAGTGACCTCCCTGCCCTAGTTAAAACATAAATTAACTGTGGTTTATCACATCTTTGGAAAGCTGAGTTCAGTTTCTCTAGCTACTGCCACACCCGCTCTCAGTCAAGAAATCACTTAAATAGGACCTGCCTGACAAAGTGAAGTAGACCAAAAGATCCTCAAAAGCTAGACATGCGATCCAAAGAAATTCAGGAACAAATGAGAAACAAAGCAATTGAGATCTATCAGTCTGGTTATAAAGCCATTTCTAAAGCTTTGGGACTCCAGCAAACCACAGTGAGAGCCATTATCCACAAATGGCGAAAACATGGAACATTGGTGAACCTTCCCAGGAGTGGCCAGCTGACCAAAATTACCCCAAGAGTGCAGCGACGACTCATCCAAGAGGTCACAAAAGACCCCACAACAACATCAAAAGAACTGCAGGCCTCACTTGCCTCAGTTAAGATCAGTGTTCATGACGCTACCATAAGAAAGAGACTGGGCAAAAATGGCCTGCATGGCAGATAGAATTCTAAGAGGAAAACCACTGGTGAACAAAAAGAGAATAAAGGCTTGTCTCAGTTTTGCCAGAAAACATCTTGATGATCCCCAAGACTTTTGGGAAAATACTCTGTAGACTGACGAGAAAAGTTGAGCGTTTTGGAAAGTGTGTGTCCCATTACACCATTCAGTGTAAATGGTGTAGAGATTGAAAGGGTATCCGAAACTAAATTTCTTGGAGTAATAATTGATAATAAACTGTGTTGGAAGTCACATATTAATTATATTAAAGGTAAAATATCTAAATCAATTGCAATACTACACAGAGTGAAACATTTGCTGAATCAACCCACATTATATACTTTGTATCATTCATTAATACTCTCATACATGACATATTGTACTGAAGTATGGAGAAATACATATAAAACAAACATATATTCAGTCTTTATGCTTCAGAAGAGAGCTATTAGAACAATAAACAAAGCTGCTTACAGGGAACCAACAAACCCACTTTTTCTTAAATTAAAAGCTCTCAAGTTGAAAGATCTGGTTAATTTTAAAACTGCAGTAATAATGTTTAAATTGAAGAATCTATCACTGCCCGCAACTATCAAAAGTTGTTCCAAATAAGGGAGAAACAATATCATTTCAGAGGAACATGTAGTATATTTCAGAAACCTTCAGTGAGAACTACCACCAAGCAACACTGTGTTTCAGTGCAAGGAGTCAGATTGTGGAACGCTTTTGGACCTGAATTAAAATCATGTACAACACTTGGACAATTTAAACAAAAACTAAAGGAAGAAATACTCCAAACATACATACAAAACGACATGTAAAATCACATAAGGATTATCATATTCAGTCTGTGCTGTGTTGTTGCTTAGTTTTTTTTTTTATCACGTTTTGTCTTAGCTTTGTTCTGAATTGTAATCGCTCTTGTTTTGTTTTTCTTTTGAATTCTTGGATGGAATATGGGTGGGCAATATAAGCTGCGGCTTCAGCCATCACCCATTTCGGATAACTTACAGTATGTTGAACTGTATAATCAGAGTGACATGGATGGCTCTCACGCGCCATCAGTGAGACGCTGTAGGCAGCCGTGAGTTCGTACATTTATTAGATAAAGTCACAAAATAACAAAATAACAAGCCTCGTGGGGCAAACACAAATAAATACAAACACTTACATATGAACAGCGAGGGCGGAACCTGAACACTGTAGGAACTGACCTCAGGGTTAGGGAAGCCAGACTGGAAAGGAGATATTGATGTGTAGATGAGTGTGTGTAGGTCACAGCCCTAAGCAAACAGAGCTGCTCTCTTAAATAGCGCTGACTAGATTGATCAGCTGATGAAGGGTCATCAGCTGATAAGAATCAGGTTGTTCAGCGGGGCTCCACTGACAGCTGGAAGCCCTGCTGAGACACTGTCAAAATAAACGTCTAGAAACGCGCCAGAGGAGAGAACGGAGACTACCGCATAGCCAGAGTGCTGACAGAGTCAGCACACGAACCATGACAGTTGCCCCCGTTCCCGACGCGGATTCTAGACGCGGTGTAACATCGGGCTCCCCCCCAACTGGGAGGCCAACAAAACCACCCCAGGGAGGGATGAGGGGGGAAAAAAGGCCGAGGAGGGCTAGATCCTGGCGACCAGAGTGAAGAGAAAAAAAAAACGGGAGACACTACAGAGTATGGAAAAATACAGAAACACTCCATAATGCACCAACAGGCAGAATACACCAAAAAATACCAACAGGAGACACTACAGAGCATGGAAAAACATAGAAACACTCCATAATGCACCAACAGGCAGAATACTAAGCACAAATACAAATGCTCCGCACTGTGTGTGTTTATATATTCATATATTTATTCCATCTAGCTTCAATGCTCCACACTGTATGTGTGTTTATATGTTCACATATTTATTCCATCTAGCTACAATGCTCCGCACTGTGTGTTTATATATTCATATATTTATTCCATCTAGCTACAATGCTCCGCACTGTGTGTTTATATATTTATATACTTATTCCATCTAGCTACAATGCTCCGCACTGTGTGTCTATATATTCATGTTTACATGTACATATGTATACTCGCTGCTGTCGTTTTTTTTCTTGCCTTCTGATTGTTGCTCTGAGTGTTGCTATCCCTGTGCTGTTGCAATCCTGGAATTTCCCCATTGTGGGACTAATAAAGGCTTATCTTATCTTATCTTATCTTATCTTAGCTTATCTTATCTTATCTTAAATAAGAGACACTAAGCCTACCGGCCACAAACAGAAAAGTCGGGTCTAAAGACCAAGATACATAGTTCCAAGGGAAAGAACACATGTCATCCCCCAACAGAGGAAAGGGGAAAGAGAAAAAAAAAACACTACAAACGTTGAAACCCTGCAGTTTGAATCCATACACACAACCTGTTACAGGCAACGAATGGACATCTAAATAGAGGAAAAACAAAAACACCCACTAGGAAGCGGTGAGATACACAATTTCATACATAAGGCCCCTGCACGTCCCAAAAAGTTACAGGAGCACAGAAATAGAAAACCAGGGATGACGGCAGTCTAAGCACCATGGCATGGAAGCTGATAGTTCGGGGGGCCGCCCTGCATCTAGCGTCCACATTGATGGCAGGGGGAAAAGGAACAGTTCGGGTGGCCTACTCCAGTCCCATGCCAGGAAACACAGTTCCTCTGGCGGCCGGGCCAGATCGCTGAACGGACGGGAAAGTTTGTTGGGTGGCCGACCTAGAATGCCAAACAGGCGGGGCAGTCCTCCAGGCGGCCGACCCGCATCACCCGGCCACCAGGACTGCAGGGGAGAAGTTGAAGACGGCCTCCCTGGTTAGGGGAAAAATGAGGGAGAGCCGAGCTGATCATGGAGAACCCCAACGGCACCCAGTGGAGATGAATAGGGGGAAGGATGATGATGATTATGATGATGATGATGAGCCAGTCCAGCGTCAGGCGGCAGAGGATCTGCAGCTCGAACCGGCGCTGCACCCCTGTTGGACCCCGATCGGGTCAGCGCGGCACCCACGTCGGACCCCGATTGGGTTGGAGCAGCACCCACGATGGACCCCAATTGGGTCTCATCCGCACCCACGTCGGACCCCAATTGGGTCAATGCCGCACCCGCAATGGACCCCGACTGGCACCAGAAACGACCTCCAACCCTGGACCCGGAACCTCCCGCACAGCGACCGGGAATGACTCCGCACCGGTGACCCTGGGAGAAGGCTCAGGAGAAGGAAAAGAACCGGAATCAGGATCACCGGTAGCGACGGAGCCCAGTGAGATGAACTCGGATGCAGTGGACGGCTGCACTCGGCTCGTCTCCCCGAGAGACAGGCAAAAATGCTCTAGAATTGATAGAAGGAAGACAAAATAGAGCATTTGCCTGCACTCGAGTTCTGTCGCCGTCCAGGACTTCGACGATCCGGGTTCCGCAGGCAGAAGGACGTTGTCTGGCTCCCACTCGGCTACGGTGGGCCCCGCAGTCGGCATGATGTTCTTCACAGTCTGAGGAACCTCCAACGCTGACATCCACACCGACGACCCGCACGACCGACGACCCGCAGATTAAAATATTAATCTCAATAAAAATTGTGTTTTTTATTGAGATTAATATTTTAATAATAACATTCGGGTTAATTAATCACACAAGAATTTTTTGAATTGTAAGCTCTACATGCACAGTGTTGAAGAGTATAAAACAGGTCTTAACATAAAAAAAATAACACTCATTTTCTCAAGCACTTGTGGGAAATTGAGCATTGGAGATTGCTGTAAAGGCAGGAGATCAGTTTTAACAAACAGCTTGCCGCTAATGGCAAGTGTGCTCATTTTGTAGGTAACTTGTCACAGCATGTGGTCACTCATTTGCTTTGTTCCCTTGCAGAAGTGCAACAACGCTCAATAAGAACATCCAGTGGGCTAAGTTCAGCTGGAGTTGAAAAAGTTAAATCGTGCTCACAGCACTATGCAGTGTTTTCCTTTTCCACTAAAATAATACCCGAAAATCCCGTTCTCATTGTCACTCCAATGGATTCATTCAATCACCTTATGCCAATCCCTCTATCTCTGCCAATGAGCCAACTAAGCATTGCCAGTCCCTCTGTGCCAGTGTTGGCTTAGGATACAAGAACACTGCATGTACATACAGCTTTTCCATGTGTGTGCAGATGAACATTCGGTGCCTCTTTGCATGCATATTCATATGAAGGCATTTAGTCTCGCATCAGCATATAAATGTGACTGCCTACATGTGTGTTTAGTTTGTATTTGTTTTGAAAGAGTAACTTAAAATTCCTGCCTAGGGATACATTTTTGGAGTATTACACAAATCCTGCTTTTTTCTCTTTTTGTTGATCGTATGGCTGTGAAACTCAGACATTAATCACCCTGCTCCTCCATCAAAACAGTTTAGTCTAGTGCATCAAAAACTAGTGTTGATGGAAAGGAAATCCTAATGATGGGTGGCAATTCTTATTGTGCTGCCAGCAAGCCATAATATCTATTTGATGACACTCGAGTGGAGAACAGCAAAACATCCACCTGCTTCCCATTAAATATACTGTCCATTTATACTGATCTGATATAGATATAAAGCTATGCACATTTACCTCCCGTTATGAAGTAAGTTACATTTTCCATACTCTCCCAGAGGTCACATTATTAGTTTATTGGCCCACAAACCGTGCCTCTAGCACCCTCTGCAGGGTAAAACTTTTTTTTGCAAATAATCTATAGAATTGAAAGTGCAGCGTGACAAGATCAATTTTATTCCTCCCACAACAAAAAAGAAAACTTTTCATAGTGCGTGACCTAGTCAGCTCCTAATTAAATTGAGTTGCACTTGTATTTGACAAACTATGATATATATTATTTATAAAATACTGATACACTCAGATCCATACTGTAACCTTTGTCCCTAGTCTAGGCCAGATTATCCAGTGGGCCTTCTGAGCACAGGCTCAAATAGGGACCCATCAAGCTGCTGAATGGAAAAAAGTTGCACTAATAGTGTAGGTATTAATGAGACTCACCAGTTAGGCTCCGTGTCCACCAAACACATTTTTTTCAGCTGTGGATGACTATTTTCTTTTCATTCTCTATGTAGTTCAGCGTCTACGGTGCTGAGCACCCTTTGAAACGCTTTCGTCGGTGGACGTTTTTTGTCATGCGCTCAGGGCGCTCAGAGTTGAAAAAATTTCAACTTTTCAGACTGCAGCTGAGCTCGTCAATGTCAGAGCTTTCTAAGCAGCCAATCAGAATAAGGAAGGGCGGGACATAGGACACCCATACAGTCTGTACTTGGACTCCTGTTTTCAGTGTCATCATATTTTGCATCCAGAGCTGCTACCAATGCTAGAATATATTTCCTGTCCATTGTTATTTAGAGACTGTTATTAAAAAATAAGTAGAAAGTCTGACCATAGGAAAAGCGGTAGTGCTGAGCTGTGAGTGACAAGCTGTTGCTGCGATACAGGACACAGACTTTTTTTTTTTTCCCAGAGCGTGGCGCACAAATGCTGAAAAAAAGATGTTCAGGGCGGTCAGGTGACAAAAAATACTTTTTGGTGGACATGCAGCCTAAATGTAGATCAATCCTGGTTTAATTCAAATTTAACAGGAGTTAAAGGTGCTTGTTTCTTTACAAAGCAACGCGTTACTATAACTCCACTACTTTTGCAGTAATGTGTTGTGTAACAGAATTACTGTTTAAAAATTCAGTAATGCGTTACAGTTACTGAAATTTGATCGGATGCGTTACTCATTTTATTAATATGGATAGATATTTTTAGCGCAAATAAACTGCTCTACCATAGCTGGCACAGCCGTCAGTCTCCTCCACGGATCGGTTTAATGTCCTGCCCCAGTTCACACCACAGCCCGGTAGGAAGAAATGCCATGGCGGTGTTGACTTCTCATATCAAGCCCTGATCACCTGTTGTCCGAGCGGTGAGTAGCTCCCAACAACTCCTACCTCTGTGGTTAAATATGAGTATTTTTTGAGCAAGAAGCTCACATTTACTGTCCGCATTAAATGCATTAAAAGTTTTCTTACGCACAGAGAAAAAGTGACTGTGATTTGTTGCAGTAAAGAACAGCTTCTTCTAAGCGGTGAACTTTCATTTTTCTGTGCTTTCTGTTTTATTTTATCTTATTCATTTACATGCTGTTGTGATATACAACTATTTCATGGAAGTAAATCCTCTAAACATGCATTTTTAATAGGCTGGTCCGGGGGTGTCAAATATATAGCTCGTCGGCCAAAAACAGCCCACCAGGTCCAAAATTTTCTCTGTGAAGTCACAGCTTTATTTCTAGTAAATTTCTGCCTTTCTACTGATTACAATAGTTTATGTAAAACTGAGACATTTTTTCTCTGTAAGATGAGATTTTTTTCTCATTAGTTTTCTTTTTCTTCTTTTTTCTGATGAGAACAACAGGCTCTTGATCTTGCTATGTGTGCACGATGATTTAAGTATGCATTTAAAAGTAATGTGAAAGTTACTTTTCCAAGAAACTAGCTACTTTAATCATGCAGTAAGTCAAAAGTAACTCAGTTACTTTTGAAAAGAAGTAACTAGTAACTGTAACTAGTTACTATTTTTTTAGTAACTTGCCCAACATTGCTAATAACACACACTATAACACACAGTTTGGCAATTAGGACACCTTAAGCACATATTAAGTACTAATACTAATGAATACCAATAACACACATTAGGCAATTTGGACATCTAAAGCAGTTAAAGCATTCAAACTAAAGGAAACAAGAAGAATGAAATTTGAAAGTTCACTGGATGATTAAAGTGGACAGTGATATATTGATATCAGAGATGATATGAACCTGAGATGGCATAAGCTTATGTACAGTGTGCAAATGAGCAGTATACAAATTACAAATTAGCACCCAGTGTGAGAATTTCTCTGTAATGATAATACCAGTAGACTGTGCAACATAATTAGCAGCAGAGATGATTTGGACATCAGATGAGGTGAGACTATATGTGTAGCTGAGGCATTATGTTTATTTTTAAGTGAACTTCTTCAAAACTAGAGTAAAGGTGACAATATTAATTAATTTATAATTTAGAGGTTCTGATTTTCCTTGGGGGAGCGCAGTGGCGGAGTGGTTAGCACTGCGGCAGCTCAGCAACTCACCCTTGGCCGGGAGATCCTGGGTTCCATCCCAGCCCCCGACTAACAATGATCTGTGTGGAATTTGCATGTTCTGCCCGTGTCTGCGTGGGTTTACTCTGGGATTTCTCCGGTTTCCTCCCACATGCCAAAAACATGCAAGTTAGGTTAATTGGCATCAAAACTGAGGATTCTAAATTGTCTTTTGGTATGACTGTGAGAGTGAATGGTTGTCTGTCTCTCTGTGTTGATCCTGTGATGGACTGGTGATCTGTCCAGGGTGTACCGTGCCTCTCGCCCAAAGATGCTGGGATAGGCTCCAGCCCCCCCTCTCCCCCCGCGACCCGAAAAGGATTAAGCAGAAGAAGATGGATGGATGGATGGATGGATGATTTTCCTTGTTGTTAGTGGGTCATTAATTGATGGGACACAAGAAATGGGCTCATTGTGCATGCAGGGGTTTTCCCGGCAAAAACTGTGTGGACCCTGCATAGGTGAGAATGGTGTGTGTGGCTGTCCTTTCTCTAATGAGTTTTTAAGTTTAAACTTTGTCTTCTTTGCTGTAATAAGTGCTTATTGATAATCGCATAACACTGCAGAAGGGCTTTCATTAAGGTTTAGTAACTTCTGAGCAGAAAAATATCACTTTTATTGCTGTTTTATCGTCATGTCGGCTCAGGGGCCGTTTTTTTCCCCTTTTGCATTAGACAGGATGAGAGTGTGCTACTGCTGTGTGTGCCACACTGATTAATACCTGTCTTTTATACGTATGTTTCATGTTAAAAATGTTATAATGTGTTTTATTTGAAGCTGCACTTAAGATAATACTTTGAGTCACTTTATATATTTTTTTTAGTTTTTATTTTTATATGTAACTGTCTAATTTGAGTCTTTTTTTATTTATTGATGCGTTTGAGTACAATTGTGTTTATTTGATTTTTATTTATTTATTTCAGTTTTACTGTGTGTTTGGTTTGACTTTTGGAATGTATTTTGTTAATATATTATTTTGTAAGACAGCACATGTTTAATAAAAAAAACAGCGTGGACCCTGCACAGATGGGACGAGAGTGTGCTGCTGCTGTGTGTGCCCCACTGATTAATCCCTGTCTTTCATAGAATAAAGTGCCAGCTGTGAACCCACTGTTGGAGTTATTTCCCTACACAACACAATGCAGACGCAGAGAACAGTTTCAAGTCTGCTACATAAACATGGTGCCGTTACCTGGATCAACTGTATCAGCCACTGTCGATCGCTGGGGTTAAGCTTTGAGCTTGTGACGTCTGCCTGGATTGTTTTCAAGTAAAAAAAAAAAATACAGAAAAAAGTATTTTTTTCTGTTGTGTTTGTATAAATGGTGTATACTGAGTGATTTTGACACATTTTACATTTACTGTGTGATAAGCATATTTTTTCGAGTGTTGCCAATTAGTTCTCATTTACTGTTGTGTTAAATGTAAAGTTTGTGTTTGAGATACGACCGGTAGAGGTCAAGCCACATCTATTATGTTCATACCGGGTGTTGGGAGGGGGCGAGGTCTTTCTGGGGCACATGAGGTTAATAGAAATCATTCTTTCATAATGTCGCACAATCACAATCAAATCACATAACTGTCATGTGCGCCTTTACGCGGTGCACAGAGATAAAGATGAACCCAAGTGCTGGATGATATTTTGCAATATTTATTGTGGAAAGAAACTAAAGTCCAACAGTGCAAAACTCAAAATGCAACCACGAAAAAACTTACAGGAAGAAGCACTCCTGAGCAGTCTGCTCAGGAGGAGACGAGGCAGGTAGGAGAAGAATCAATGTCCCGAGGAACACTCGAGGGAAGGCCATTGAATTCAGCACAAACGAGGTAGTGGCAACAATAACGTGAACTGATAGTGCTTAAATAGTGAACGAGCTGACAACAGAAGTAATCACAGGTGTGGGCTGGCCTGAACAGGAGAAAGGAGCAAAAACTAATCACTGGGTTCAGCTGGTGGAAGTGACAGGTGAGGGAGGGGCAGAAGGCAACTTGACAGGCGGCAGGGCACGCCCACGCAAGGCTGACAAACCCTGACAGCTGTCAACAGAGAAAGGGAACACAGGAAACACAAAATAAAAATGACATCCTAAATAATACATATCAAAAACTGCAGAAATAAGACACAACAGGAAAATGGCAAACAGAACCTAAATCATCATTCAAGTGGATTCAGTATCAGTAACAGAAGTTCAAAATGCCATTGATGAGTATCAAAGATAAAGTTATGCAAAAAGAAATCCCCCTGTCTCAGCTATGTCACAGCCTCTTCTAGTGGCCACCACAGCAACCGATGTCAGTCCCTCTGAGCTTGGATTGGAACGTTACTTATGTGAACACAGCAAAGTGTGCCCAGAGTAATCCAGCTAAGACTTGTGAAACTGCTATGTCAGAATCAGGTGATCTGGAACATGTGTTCAGTATGCTAGAGAGGGTGCTAGAGCGTAAACACCAGCCCGCAATCCCCACAGTAAGAGCACGGCCTCTAACCCCAGCCAGTTTCCCCAGTGCAGTTTGTGGCAATAATTCACACTCCACACACACCCACTGCATGAGAGAAAGGAGATGCCTAGGCTGTTTAGAAGTGGGTCATCAGAGAAAAGACTCCCCTAGTGTCACCGAACCCATCACCCAGCACAGTATCATGCAGGGAAACTAGTATACTCACACTTGGGAGGGGACTGTGTGAGTGATGAATGTGAAACCCTCAACCCCTATGATGATGTGCAAACTGTATACAGAGAAAGCCCAAAGTGTGCTCCATCTGGTACTGTTACAGTATACTTTTCCAAAATATGATGTGACTCGAAAAAGCTGACAGTCTGTTTTACACTAATGCTTTAGTGAATAATCAATTCACTCTTCAAGCTCTTCTTGACACAGGCTCCATGCCATACACCATGAATGAAGAGACACAACAGAAGCTAATGTGATGGGGTTACAGTATATCAGAGCGAAGTGACAACTATACCAACATCACACTTGTAGGTTGTGGTAGCGTTCAGGTAGAGCCCAAGTGTATATACAACCTGGAAATGGAAGTGTATGAGTGTGTATTCAGTGTACTTGTCCTCATTGTTTCCGGCCAAAGAGATCAGCTAATTTTAGGGACAAATGTCATCAGACATCTCCTCAGACAATTCAGACTATCTGCCCCACTTCTGGTGTGTCTTGAGTAAACCTGAACCAACAGACGCTCCTGAAATGGTGCAGTTTTTGAACATGCTGTCAGGCATTAATAGGTGGAGGGGTGACAAAATGCCAGATGTTATTGGTTCCGTCATATTAACTCAGGCTGTGACTCTACTCCCTAAGCAGGAACACTTGATATGGGGCAGACTCCCTGTATCATCCCCCATTTCTGAAGGCAGTGCCATCCTGATTGAACCACCAAAGGCATAAGTTCACAAAAAGGATGTGATTGTATGCCGAACTGTTGCTTCCATGAGTGGTGATAGGTGGGTCCCCATCCGCATCCTGAACACCTGTGATAAGTCTATCACATTAAAAAGGGGCACTAAGGTGGCAGATGTATCCCCCTGTGTTGCTGTTGAAGACCTTGATGGGAGTCTTGAACAAAAGCCACCAGAGACATTCAAGGCCCAGAGTCAAACAGTGTATGCTCAGGCAGAAATCAGTCATGGCCCTTTGCCCATTTCCATGACAGCCTGCAGAAGCTAGGGCTAGAAGATTTAAACATGGATTCTTGTGAGGTTTCATACCACACAGCCCAACTCCTACAGCTTGTACATCAATATGAGGACATGTTTTCAAAAAGTAAACTCGACTGTGGACTGGTAAAAGACTTTGTTCAATGCATCCACTTATCTGACGACCGACCATTCAGACTCCCATACCGTCGTGTTCCACCAGGCCAGTATCATAAGCTGCGACAAGTGCTGATGGAGATTGAGGAACGTGAGCTTATTCTCAAGTCCAGCAGTGAATGGGCATCCCCTCTAGTGCTTGTATGGAAGAAAAATGGCAATCTTAGAATATGTGTGGATTACCGCTGGTTGAATGCACGCAGAGTCAAGGATGCCGATCCTTTGCCCCATCAATCCAACTGTCTGGCAGTCCTGGGTGGTAATGCAATCTTTAGTGCCACGGACTTGACATCTGGGTTCTATAATATTGCCATGTCAGAAGAAGATAAGAAGCTGACAGTGTTTACAACACCTATGTGGCTTTATGAGTTTAACAGACTGCCGCAGGGTCTTTGCAGCAGCCCAGCCAGTTTCATGCGTCTCATGATGGGCATATTTGGTGACCAAAATTTCTTAACCCTGCTTTGCAATTTGGATGACCTCCTTGTGTATGCACCCAATGAAGCCGAGGCTCTCAAGAGGTTAGAGATTGTTCTTGAATGACTTCTTGCGCATGGATTGAGAGTAGCCCCCAAAAAGTGCCAACTGTTAAAGCCAAGTGTGAAATTTTTGGGCCATGTTGTGGATAAAAATGGAACATCTACTGACCCTGACAAAATTAGGGCAATCACTGCTATGACAGAGGCTGATTTAATGATGGAGGATGGGATTACACCATCTCAGAAAAAGATAAAATCATTTTTGGGCATGGTGATATACTATCAACAGTTCATACCTGACTGCTCTAAAGTTGCCAGGCCCCTCTTTACATTGACTACTGCCCCTAAAGGGAGAAAAACAAATGCTCAAGGTTCTGCTTCTTTCAGGAGGCTCAGCCCAGTTGACTGGAAGAAGGAACACAGTGACTCATTTGAACAGCTAAAGACTGCACTTCTCGAGTCTGTTGTGCTCACCCACCCTGATTTTAATAAACCATTCATCTTGTCAACAGATGCATCACAGGATGAGATACGTGCTGTATTATCTCAGGTCTGAGAGGGCGACAGTAAAGCACGCCCAATTGCTTTCGCAAGTAAAGCTCTCACCCGTGCTCAGAAAAATTATCCTGGCCATTGTCTCGAGTTTTTGGCACTTAAATGGTCTATCTGTGACAAATTTAGTCATTGGTTAAAGGGACACAACTTTACAGTTTGGACAGACAATAACCCTTTAACATATATTCTCACAAAGCCCAAACGACGCATGTGAGCAAAGGTGGGTGTCAAAATTGTCCCCCTACAATTTCAGCATCAAGTACATCCCTGGTAGCTAAAATATTGTAGCTGACGCTCTGAGTAGACAGCCCTTTGTCCACGATCGGGTTAGTCAGAGGCTCATGATGGAATCCTATGCAGCTTTGCTAGAGGAGTCACAGCAGGTCAAAGAGAGCTCTGCTCAGGAAGCATTCAGACTGAGCACCAACCAGCAGACTATTGAGTGTTCACCCCCTTTGGGAACTCTAACATGTTGCTGTCTGAGTGATGATGAAGTATCTGCAGTTCTGACAGGCCATTGTGAATGGGGTCGGGGTCAAAACAAAGAGTCATTTCCTGGCTAGCTCAAGACCTGGAACAACTCCTGCTGCCAGGTCAACATGCTTTGCCTGTGTTTTCCCTTCAGGAGCTCCAAGATGAACAGAGGAAAGATCCCACACTAGCTAGAGTTATCCCCTTTGTTGAATGTGGCAGACGTCCATCACGTACAGAGCAAGCCAATCAGTCCGTCAAAGTGCAAAAAACACTGAAACAGTGGGACAAATTAAGAATGCTGGATGGTATTCTTTACAGGGTGAGCAAGGATTCACGAACTGGGAAAAGGCGCCATCAGTATGTCACTCCTTCTGCCTTGATCAGTCATGTCCTGTCAGATGTCCATGACAATGCTGGCCATCAGGGTCAAAGCAGAACTCTGTACCTAGCGAGACAGAGGTTTTTCTGGGTGAGCATGGAGCATGATGTCCATGACTATGTCAGGTGTTGCAAACGTTGTGTCGCCAGTAAGACCCTTGAGCCTGAAGGAAGAGCTCCATTAGAAAGTATCAAAACAACCAGCCCGCTTGAGCTTATTTGTACAGATTTTTGGTCTGCAGAAGACTCAAAAGGGAAGAGCATTGATGTTCTAGTAGTGACAGACCACCTCACTAAAATGGCTCATACTTTTAAGTGCACAGACCCAACAGCTAAACAAGTTGCACGTCAGTTGTGGGACAGATACTTCTGTGTTTATGGGTTCCCCCAAAGAATCCATTCAGACCAAGGTGCCAATTTCAAAAGTGAGCTCATTCAAGAATTGTTGCAGGTGGCTGGTGTGCAAAAATCAAGGACAATGCCCTATCATCCTATGGGCAATGGTCACAGTGAAATATTCAATAGAACATTGGGGAATATGATCAGAACTCTGCCACCCAGAGAAAAACACAAGTGGCCACAGATGCTGCAGACACTAACTTTTGCCTACAACTGTACTGCTCATGAGTCTACAGGCTATGCTCCCTTTTGTTTGATGTATGGGCGTATCCCCAAACTGCCAGTGGATGTCATGTTTCACAACATTGAAAGAGACAATGGCTATGTTTACATGGACACAAGTAACCGGATTAAAAGCCTGATCGGAATAAAAATACTTCATGTAAACACGGCAATCTGAATATTCTAACCCGATCATGCTCATTCAGATCAAAATTTCATTCCGATTGAGAGGGGTGAGTAATGCCGATTGTTAATCCGATTGGTGAGCATAAAAACACTTATTCCGAATGTAGGGCCGAAATATGTTTACTGCACATGTCTGTACACCAGCCGCACGTCGATGTGACGTGAAAAATGAGAGATGACCTCAAGGAAGCTCTTGTGCTGGCTCAAACCAATGCAGAATCCAGTCCACAGTGTCAGGCAGACCTGTATAACAAAAGACAAAAAGGTGGCGACAAGAAAGTTGGCTGATAGGTGGGAGTCCATTCTCTACACGGTGATCTCCAAAAACCCCAACTGTCATACATACCACATCAGAAACACCAGTAATGGACAGGAAAAGGTTGTCCACAGAAATCTGCTTTTGCAGGCCAATTTTCTGCCCATTGAAATGGATGGTGATGCTGAATTGTCTTTTGTCAGTGACACTGAGACTGAACGAGGGGAGAATGAGTGTGAAGAGAATGTCTTGTCCATTGAATCCAACTGTCACTGTACAGAGCATACAGCTTCCTGGGTAGCTGAAATGACCAATGATGAGCCAGGTGCTGTACAGCCCCAAACAAGTGACAGTGTTGGAGATGGTGCCAGTGTTGAGTCAGATCCTGAGGAGTCTCATGGTAGTGACAGTAGTATTGAAGGTGAAGTGCCTGTCCACACTGAGGACGAGGTCAATGATGGAAGTGAGCTACCTGAGAAAGCATAAGAGCAGACCCAAACTCAGGCTCAGCTGACCAGTGAGAACACCTCTGGAGCCCCTGTGATTCATGAGATTACCCCCCAGAGTAATGCAATACATCAAATTAGAACAAGAGTTGGAAGCGTAGTAAACCAGTGAACAGACTGATTCAGAACATGACACAAAAGAACATACACACAAGCATTGTGGTTGGTGGGTTTACTAGAAGTTTGTTTTTGTAAGCAACACTGAGTTTCCAAACCAATTATACTGTCTTTATGTTATACATTTACATTTATCTTACTGCAAGTCATGTATTTTGAATTGGCTCATATTCAGGGTAACGTGCATTATAAAATAATAACTGTCATGTTATTTGTTGGGGGAGTGTATAAGGCACTCATTTTGCAAGTGAACATTTGAGAGTCTGGTCACCTTCCCTTTGCTAACTTTCCCTATGAGGTGGGAGACAAACATGTTGCACATATAAATGTACTGTAAATGACAGTTTATTCTACCCTCTGTACTCAGTCACACACACCCATTTGAGAAGTTTTGAGATGTTGAGGGGGGAGTATGTAACTGAGGCATTATGTTTATTATTTCTATTTTTAAGTGAACTTCTTCAAAACTAGAGTAAAGTGACAATATTAATAATCTAGTTCATTTTGGGTCAGTGGAACAAATTTATAATTTAGAGGTTCCGATTTTTCTTGTTGTTAGTGGGTCATTAATTGGTAGGACACAGGAAATGGGCTCATTGCGCATGCAGGGGTTTTCCCGGCAAAAACTGTGTGGACCCTGCACAGGTAAGATGGAGTGTGTGTGGCTGTCCTCTGTCTAATGAGTTTTTAAGTTTAAACTTTGTCTTCTTTGCTGTATTAAGTGCTTATCAACAACACTGGTCAACACCAGATTTATTGTCTAAGTTTTTTTTAGCTGATTTAGGACAATTTTGATGTGCTGAATTCAAAAATCACATTGGTTTTGCTCAATCAGGTCAACTTTTTGAATTATGGCCACATGTTGTTTTATACGTTTTTGTTTACATGTATGGGTGTTTTTGCTTTATATGATGCGAAATTCTTTTTTATGTCTTGAAATTCTCTGAATTTTGAACAATGATGACGTAACATTCAAATTACATGTACTTGCCTTTATATAAAGGTAAGCACATGCACAGTACTAAGTAAGTAAAGGTTTTTACTTAGCACCTGATCGAGAGAAACGGATGTCATTTTCGGATTCAGCGTTGCAAAATTGACTTAAATCAGTTGAAAAAACACAGACAACTTGCAAAAAAATTATTTTTGTAACCCTGTGTAATCGCATAACACTGCAGAAGAGTTTTCATTAAGGTTTAGTAACTTCTGAACAGAAAAATATCACTTTTATTGCTGTTTTGTCATTGTGTCTACTCAGGGGCCATTTTTTTTTTTTTTTCCTTTTGCATTAGACGGGACTAGAGTGTGCTGCTGCTGTGTGTGCCCCACTGATTAATCTCTGTCTTTCATAGTGTTATGGATGTCCCTTGCGGGGCATCATTGAGACGCTATAGGTCAACTAGTGACTTTGCATGTTTTATTAACAAAGGACAAGACTGACAAAATAAACAGCCACGTGGGGCAAAAACACGAACATAGGCTTGACACAAGATAACAGACTCTGAGGAAAAACACTTACTGGGAATGATGAATCATAAAGGAGACTGGAGTCGGGGTTGGGGCCCCAGTCACGTACGCGGAGGAGCACGTACTGTTGTGTAGGTTGCAGCGAGGAGTGAGCCTCAGCTGCTCCCTTAAATGATAATTCAAACCCAGTCAGTGAAGGAGAATGTAATTAATGAAATGACATCCAGCTGTCATGGCGCGGCTCGGCTCTGACAGCCGGAGGTCCCGCCGTGACGCTGTCAAAATAAAAGCCCTGGAAGGCATTATGAAAAACCCAGAAATAAGAACAGGGAAAATACTGGACAACCCGAGTGTGGGTAGAATCAGCACTCAGGCCATAACAGTACCCCCCTTTACAAGGCGCATTCCAGCCCCCCCCCCCCCAACCAGAAGGCTACCAGGGCCGACCCAGGGAGGGTGGAGGGGGAAACAGACCAAGGGGGAGAGAACCAAAAAAAAAAGGTCACTACAGTGGTCACTACAGTGACCCAAGAGGAGAGATAAAAGAAAAAAAAAAACTACAAGGGACTGTTCAAGCACAGTTGAATCAAATAAACAAAAATATACATAACCTCCTGCCTGGTAAGGAAAAACAAGGGAAACAAGGGAAAACCAAAATACAGTCTCACAAATACACAAGTGCCATATAAAATACTAAGGAGGAAAAAAAAACAAAAAACCTCCAGAGCAAGAAAACCAAAATACAAGTACACTTCAAAAAATATACAGGTACCATATAAACACTAAGGGGAAAAAAAAAAAAAAAACTCAATAACTACAGAGTCAAACAAAACTATAGATATAGTCCAACACTAAACCAGGCAAAGAAAATAAAAGAACATCCCTTCAAACCCACAGGGAGCAAAAAAAAAAAAACAACTACAGGGATGCTGGCAGGTAGAGTGCGGGGAGGGAAAAAAAGGCAGTTCAGGTGGTCTACCCGCATCCAGATTCCACCTAACTGGCAGGAAAAAAAAACAGTTTGGGCGGCCTACCCCAGTCCCAGATCAGGGCGGCCGGATCAGGTGGCCGAACCAACAAGGCAGTCCTTCGGGCGGCCGACCGAGAACGCCGAACCGGCGAAGCAGTCTCCTGTGCGGCCGACCCGCGTCTTTAGGCCACTGGGACCGGAGGGGGAAGCTCGGAGGCGGCCTCCCTACCGAGAGGGACAGCGAGGGGAAGCCGAGCCGAATACAGGGAACCCCTGTATTTAGCCTAAAATTGCTAAAATGCCCGATACTGAGGACCAGGCCCTCAAAGGAATTATAATGTATTTTTTGCTTTACATTAACTAGTAATTTGGAATGGTAAATTGTTGCTACTCCTCCTCCATGACCAGAACTTCTGGGATTTTGACAGTTTAAATAACCAGAGGGAGTTGATTCATTCAAACCAACATAATCCTCTTGCCCTAACCAAGCCTCTGTAAGGGAAATTAAATCAATCTGATGATCAATGAACAGATCATGGACTAGCAGAGACTTGGGAGTTAGAGACCTAATATTTAACAAACCACATTTTAATTTTTAAATTTTGAGGAGGAAGAGAGGCCAAATCATTCAATTTAGAGGTTTCATGTTTAATTTGAGTTTTACCAACTTTTTGTTTAATCACTTTGGGATGCTTATATATTATATTTTTATTTACTTTGGAGGGAGCAGACAATGATTCTCTGATGGGGAAGACAAGGGCTAAGTTGAGGGGTGGCGGATGAAGAGGAGCTGCAGAGAGGCATGTAAGACTGCGACTCTGCTTCCTGGTCCCAACTCTGAGTTGTCAAGGTTTTGAAAAGTTGGATAAAAATGATGCCAGATTGTTAGATAAATGAGACTCACCATCCAAAGTGGGATGGACGCTGTCTTGTCTAATAAGACCAGGTTTTCCACAAAATGAGCTCCAATTGTCTATGTAGCCCACATTGTTTGCAGGACACCACACAGACAGCCAGCGGTTGAAGGATGACAAGCGGCTAAACATGTCATCACTGGTCAGATGACATGTTTAGCCGCTTTGGACTTCTGTACGGAGGAGGGGAATGTTGTGTGGAGAGTGTGGTGTGTGCGTGGCCCTTAGGGCTTGCCGTAGCCACCCTGGTGGTGTCATCAGGCGGGCTGCAGCACCAGTATACTGTATATTCTGTGGTTCTCTCAATAAAGAGTGAATTCGCTGCATGGCATAACAAGACTCCAGTGTCTGATTTCAGACATAATACACCCCAGTGAAAACACCCCGTTTTTTAAACCCTAAATATTGGCAGGTATACATTCTGTACTATACCAAATTATTTCAGAAAGATCCAAAAATATTCATCATTTTGCGTGATAATAATAAAAGCCCATGATAGCATCATGATGTGAATTAACCTGATCTACAGCTGGCCTGTTTGCTCACACTGTCCCACAGTCTGGGAAGGGTGGGGCCAGTAATCTGACGCTGCATTCAGTTACACTCAGAAATTTGATGATTGGAACTTTTCATAAATATGAATTAACTAGTGCATTCCCGTAGAAAGCAAATATTCTTGCCTGAAAACAGGTAGGCCAATTAGGCTTTCCAGGCCCAAATGTAGGCTGTGTTTGAAAGTGAAATATAAAGAGGTGTAGCCTATATGTAGGCAATCACACGTTAGATTTTGACAAATATAAAAGGGACTGAACACTAAGCTTTATTTGATTGTGTGAATATTAATTACAGAATTACTGAAAATGAATGGGACATCCAATATTAGCGACTGTTTAAGAACCCTTGTTTATTTGTTTGCCAGACTTATTTGTGTGATCTTTTATGAGTTATATTCATACGTGTTGTATCTTGCACTTTGGGGAATTGGAGTTGTTCAGTCATCATTATAATTGTTTTAGTTTATATGTGTAGTTTATAGTCTATCGTCAATAAATTCACGCAGTACTATAACAGGAAATATTTACAAATATTTTGAGACCCACTGTAGTGCATCCTTTTATATTTTAGCAATATTATAAGTACAAAACATCCAACATTATTATACTCAGAAGAATGACCCATTTGGCTGCAACTGTTGCATCAGCGTTGCCCATTTGTCAGTAAATAAAAAAATGATTTATTTAGTTATTTGGGTGGTTTTTGTCGTCATTCAGTCAAAGCGTGCATATGTGTCGGCATATGATATGCAATTGATCTGGCCATTCCGGTCCACAGTTATGGTGGTATTATTATTAACTTTTTGATTTTTAGATAGCCGTGCACCGGGAGGAGCATCATGTTGAACCCACGGTGCTGCAAAGGACAGTGGTGGCACGGGTGAAGCAGCAGCCGAGACTCCATCCCGTTAATCGGGCAGGCTGGGCTTGGCTCCCTGGGAAGGACTGCGATAAGCCGGTCTGGCTGCTCTCACCCCCCTCCCCCACGCACTTCGTGCTCTCCACATGTCGATGGCCGAAACGCAAAACCTCCTATCTGAAAAATGCACTTTTTTAAGAAAAGTTAAAAAACTTTTTTGTTTTCTTGCAGAATGCTATATCTATTTTTTTTTCATCAGAATAATCTTCTGTCGCAATAAAGGGTGAGACTGTCTTGCAGACAGATATGACCAGCCTTAGCTTGTTCTCATCATCCAAAGTGAAATCCGCAAATCAGAAAATCCTGCAGATAGGAGATTTTGCATTTCAGCCATCGATATGCCGAATTATCTGTTAGAGCTACGCAATCACGACAATGTTATAGTATCATTTTTAAAGCATTAAATTGTCAGTATTCTCTTATTCTGGTCAAATTTGTCACTTTTCACTTCCTTGTTTTGTTTGTAGAGCACTCTGGTGACTGGTCGTGATGCTGTATTATCCAAGGAGTCAATCCGAAACCCCGCCCACACTTCTAGAAACCAGGGCTTGAAGAAAGCGGTAGCTAAATTTTTATTGATAAAAATTATATGTTTTCACTGAGCAACTCCATTTTCGGGGATGCACACCCTCTTAACCTCAGCGAAGCACTTATAAAATCTGAGGTCAGTCTGACCAATGGTTTGAGAGGAACACACACACAGACAGACACACACACTGGCAGACACACAGACAGAGATATGCTGCATTTATAGATAGATTAAGGAAACAAAGTTGAAAAATAAAAACTATCCCTAAATTTAGTAATATTCTGGGGACCAGATGGAAAGCTCTGGACGGCTGGATGTGGCCCTTGGGATGGCAGTTGACGTTCACTAACCTACACTCTATGGTGACAACGCCCCACCGACAGCTGAAATTACCATCACTGATGCAATCTGGACACTCTTTTCTGGCAGGACTAAGAGAAATGTTTTTACAACATGCTTGTTATAAAGGGATTTATAACAGAGAGCGGTGTGATAATGTGGCCAGCTGGAACCGTCATCACACCGACCCATATAAGGGAGGAGTCGGCCATCTTAGGCTCTCTCTTTTGCCAGCTCTCTCACATAGGGCAATTAGGAGCTGAGGCCTCATTGACCTTTACTGTAATAGTATCACAGCATGTAATAAAGTTTGAGTTCCAGCACAGCTCTCCTCTCCGTTGGTCATTCCAGGTTTCCAGACATAACATTGGACGACGAGAGTTAAACCATGGAGGCATGCGTGAGGCCACCATGACTGTTTCTGGAAAACCCTGGCGAGCTGCCTGTTCCATGGCAGCATTGGTTTTATGCTTTCACTACCTACAGTACATGTCGGCGCTGGGCTTGGACGAGCTAGTCGAGGTACGGTAATTAGCTCTGTTGATTCACTGTCTGGGCATGGAAGGCCAACGTATTTTCTGCACACTAGGACCAACGGACTTGTTTGCTGATGCTGTAGAAATGCTAGCTAGCTACTTTGCTACTCCGGATAATGTGTTGGTGCGGCATATAAGAATCTGCCAGCGGTGACAGAGAATTGGTGAAACAACACAACAATTCGTCGCAGACCTTCGTCACCTAGCTAGCATGTGCAGGTTTGGTTTATTGGAAGATGAAATGGTGCAGGACCAGCTGGCCGAGCACACGAACAACCCACGGCTAAGGGCAAAGATGCTAACGGCACCAAACGACATGATGCTAGCTAACACCATTGAGCTTGCGTTCCAGCTTGAGTTAGCGGAAAAGATAGCATCGGAGCTAGGTGAGCGCCGACAGCAGCGACAACCAGGACAGATGCTGTTAACCAACACAGTGGGCATAGAGGACCACGGTGGCACAGCAGAAGCTTTTGAGACAAACGCCATGGATCGAAGGACCGCTCCGAGAGGCCCTGCATGTGGTAACTGTGGTTCCCCGACGCACTGTGTTTTTGCCCGGCAAGAGGACAGTGTTGCAGCAAGAGTGAAAGACTTAATCATTTTGCTGTTTGCCGGTTGCTGGCGCAGTGGAGCTCACCAGCCAAACAAAACCGCCTAACCGTGACAGCCATTCACACGGTAAGACCTGAGAGCACGCGTATGCATACAGCATGGTGGAGATAGATAACGTTACTTTGCCGCTCCTGCTCGACACCAAGGCGGTGAGCTCAATGTTAAATTGGCCCACGGTGAAGAAATTTTTCCCCAACCACAAAACTGGCAAGGACCCAGCGGCACTGTATAGGTATGGTGGTCACAGAGTTAGCAACGTAGGGACCATCACACCAACGGTCCGCTACGTGTCAAGAGTTGTTAGTGACTTTTTTTTTTTCAAGTGACCATGCATGAAGACAACATATTAGGATGTGACCTTTTTCACCGACTGCGTTTCTCCATCCCTGACAGTAATGGCCTCAGCTTGACTGACCACAGTGGTTGGGATGCAACACACTCCAGTAATGATTACATGGTGTGGGACAAGATTAAAAAGGGTGACACCAACGAGAGACCAACCTTCCCGTGTGCACAGGAGGAGCACTGCCCGGAGGGGTGGTGGTGGCTGGACTCACATCAGATCCTCCCCCAGCAGGAGATTATGGGTGCCGCTGCAGAGTTGCAGGAGAGGGAGCCCTCGAGAGTACTCCGAGACACAACGGCCTGGTATGGATATTATCTGTGATAATGGCAACACAGGAGAGACCCCCAATGTCTTCAGTACCCGTGACCAGCTGTGGCCTCCAGAGACTGTTGCGGGGGTGTTGGGTGAAGGGTCCAGGATTATCACGATGATGACAGATGTAAATGTAGCACCGCCACGATCTCAATGGCATGTGAGATTGAACAAAGTACCTCTTCAAGTGATGGATTGGGTGCAAGTATACACGGATGAGCAAGTGGGCCTGCAGCTAGCAAACTCACGTTCTACGAGACGCCCTTGAGAATCATGGCACAGCTGGGACCAGCGTGCTTCAGGTTGATGGATGGTTTGGTATGGCACGGAAACCATCTCTGGCATGTTTGAGTGGCTGCTCCAGATGGCGAGGCCTTGCAGGAGTGAGTTGGTGTAACGGGGGACTCAGGCCGCAGCATTATCAAGATTGGTTCTGGTCCAGGAGACCCAGCATCTCCAGGGGCACGTCCACTGTGAGGCCCCTCCAGCAGAACCGCCTTTCCCATGGAAGACTGTCAGAAAAAAGGACTGTTTAGATAGGGGTGCAGCTGGTGAAACGAGTGGCAGAATAATCCACTCAGCCGTGTTGGGTTGAGTGGCGGTCCACCCACTAACCCTAGTTAGCAATGTTCAATTCAATTCAATTCAACTTTATTTATATAGCGCCATTTCACAACAACAGTCATCTCATAGCACTATCAACTGTAGGGGGGAACCCCCACAGTTGCAGAAAGACCCCAGCAATCAGGTGATCCCCTGTGAGCAAGCACTTGGCGACGGTGGAGAGGAAAAACTCCCTTTTAACAGGAAGAAACCTCCAGCAGAACCAGGCTCAGGGAGGGGCAGTCATCTGCTGCGACTGGCTGGGGGGTGAGGGGACAGAGAAGATGAAAAGAACAGACATGTAGAGAGCAAACAGCACGATGGGGACTCAATCTATGGGAGAGAACAAACAAATGTTAATGACCAGCAAAAAAAAATATTTCATAGAGAGTGAGGAAAGGAGTGAGGCCCAGTGCATTACTGGAGGTCCCCCAGCTGACTAAACCTATTAGCAGCATAGCTAAGGGAGGGTTCAGAAACACATGATCCCTCCCTAATTGTAGGCTATATCAAAAAGGTAGGTTTTAACCCTAATCTTAAAAACAGAGATCGAGTCTGACTCCCGAATCCAGATTGGCAGCTGATTCCACAGGAGAGGAGCTTGATAACTGAAGGCTCTGCCTCCCATTGTACTTTTGGAGATTCTAGGTCAGGGGTGTCCAACCATGTGCCATGGAGAGCCAAGACCCTGCAGGTTTTACCTCCAACCAGTGTCTTCAACAGCAGATTTCTGTGAACTTCTTCCCACTGATTGCTGATAAGTGAAAACACCTGCTGAAGAGACTGGGTAGAAGAGAAAACCTGCAGGGTCTTGGCTCTCCATGGCACATGGTTGGACACCCCTGTTCTAGGTATTACAAGTAGTCCTGCATTTTGGGAGCGTAGTGCTCTGTTAGGATAATACTGTAGTATCAGATCTTTTAAATAAAAAGGAGCCTGATTGTTTAGAGCTTTGTAAGTAAGAAGAAGGATTTTAAACTTAATTCTAAACTCTATGGGAAGCCAATGAAGGGAGGCCAGAACCGGAGAGATATGATCTCTCTTTCTAGTACCTGTTAAAACTCTTGCTGCAGCATTTTGGATCAGCTGAAGACTTTTTAAAGATGTTTTAGGACAACCTGATAATAAAGAATTACAATAATCTAATCTCGAGCTAACAAAAGCGTGGATCAGTTTCTCAGCATCACTCTGAGACAAGATGCTCCTAATCTTGGCAATATTACGCAAATGATAGAAGGCAGTCTTAGAAACAAATTTAATATGTGAATTGAAGGACAAATCCTGATCAAAAATAACTCCAAGGTTCCTCACAGAGCTATTAAGAGAAAGAGTAACTGCATCCAAACTGAAAGTTTGATTTGGAAAGGAATTTCTAAGGTTTTTTGGACCAACAAGAATGACTTCAGTCTTATCTGAATTTAATAGCAGGAAATTACAAGTCATCCAAGCTTTGATTTCCTTAAGACAGGCTTCTAACTTGGCTAATTGATTACTATCATCTGGCTTCATTGACAGGTATAATTGTGTGTCATCTGCATAACAATGAAAATGTATACAGTGCTTTCTAATAATGTTGCCTAACGGAAGCATATATAAACTAAAAAGAGTAGGGCCTAGCACAGATCAATGTTGGGGATTGTTGTTTATGACAAATTGGGGAAGTTTATGATTATTAAAGTGTTTTGTGTTTTTCCAAGGGCGAGGGGGGGGATGTTATAAAGGGGTTTATAACAGAGAGCAGCGTGATGATGTGGCCGGCTGGTACCGTCATCATTTCGACCCATATAAGGGAGGAGTTGACCATCTTAAGCTCTCTCTTTTGCCGGCTCTCTCACATAGGGCATATAGTGACTTCAGTCACCAAAAGCAGCTTGGAGGCTGAATTGGTCTCGTCTCCTTGACTTGTCCGTAAAAAATCAAGGCAAAATCCAAATAGTTCATTCTGCCGTTTATTAAAACATATTGTCATAATGCTGAGCACGGTTGAGGAACCATGCTCACGTTTTTTGTTAGTCTGACAATTTTCTGTTCATTCCCCACTTCAGTTAAAGTATTGGATCTGATTTTGGGTTTGGCTGTATTTTGTTATTTCAGTTTGTCATTTGTTTCTGCCTTTTTAGGAGAGTTCCTGTTTCTGAGTTTGTTACTATAGTCTTGCTTATTTATATTATGGGTCTTAGCCATCCTATTTTGTATTGTAATATATATATACTGTATATCTGCCTGTTTGAACATCAGCCTACCCTCACCTCTGTCTTTTGTCCTCTTGCTGTTTCATTGGTATTTTGTAGCATTATATTGCCTCCTATTTTTTATCTTGTCCTCACTTTGATGGATCATTTTCCCTTTTTTGTACTATCCGGTCTGTTTCTTGCTTTGTAACATTTCTTCATTGTCAGTTACCTTTGTTCCTTCTGTGCTTTTATTTTGACAGCACTCTTTGTTTACTTCCTTTGTTAGCTCAAGTTCACGGTCTATCACAGCTGTCATTATTTTGGACTAATTATCCTCAATCCTGTGACCCACACCTATTAATCATTTGTTTTATTCTCTGTGTCCTATTTAAGGGACGCCATCTCGCAGCTTGGGGCGGCGTCCTTCACTATGTCTCCAGACGTGAGTCCCACATCTAGTCACTTTGAATCCTGGCGTGTGTCCCACGCTTTATTCTCACTCTTACCTAGTGTGTCCCATGCTTCATCCATTGTAATCCTGGCGTTTCCATACAACTAATCTCTTTGAATCTCCAGACATGAGTCCCACGTCTACTCCAGCGTTTCCACATGTCCAGCCTCCTGAGTTATTCAACCGTCTTGTTATCCTGCTTGAAAGTTTTTGTTCCTACACTGTTGGGACTTTTGTGTTTTCATTAAATGTTTTGCAACTCACAGTTCAGCATTTGGGTCTTTGTTCCACCCCACCTGGGTGATTTATGACAGAAGGACCCTGCCAGTTTTGATCCAATTGCTGTGAATTGCCTCCACCCCCCCCCACCCCCACCTGTTTCTGTGTTTTACCATAGGGAGAGCTGAAAGCATGTCACCAGCACTCCAGGGCTCCGCTAACAGAGGGAGGTTGGCAGCCGGATGAACAATGGGTGACACAATTCATCCAGGATTTCATCACTGAAGCTCTCGCTTACCGTATGTCGGACAAGGGCCTAGAGAACGTGGAGGCGGTGGCTGGAATAGTGGAGGTGCATCCCAGCCTGAGGAATTACCCCAAGTATGTGGAACTCCTGACGACTGTCTCCACCCTCCACATGACATTCCGGGGGTTGGTGAGAGGCTTACTCTCCGCTGTACCTGTGCTGAGGAAGCGTCTCCTGGTACAGACGTCCTCAGTCTCTCGCGGCTCGCCAGTCTAGGGATGCCATCCTCCAGCGCCCGTCTCCGTCCCACACCGTTCACCATCTGTTCCTGAGCTGACAAGAAAGTGTCCCCTGGAACAGATGTGCCCAGCCTCTCACTGCCACCCAGCTGTGTCACACCAGGAGAACTCCTCCGCCACAAGTATTGTTTCAGCCATTGATATGCCTGCAGTGCCAGCTACTTTTGTGTCTACATTGGTGCCCTTGCCCGCTGCAGCCATGGAGAGAGATTCATCTGGGCCTTCTGCAGCGCCTACTATCACACCACGGGAATAAAGGCAAGTACATTTTCATTCTCTAACACCTGATGATGAAATGCCTTGTCTTATTCCCGGTGGGAGGGCTCAGCAGCAGCCATACACTTTGGCTGAGCTCTCACCACCTGCTGATGCAGTTATCCATGTTTCCTCACCTGCTTCTCCCGTGCCCCCCTCTGTTCTTTCAGTGTGTCCACCTGTCCTGGGAGGGACCCGCCGGACTATGGAGGGGCCTGCTGTTGGACGTTCCTGTTCCGACCCCACAGACACATCATGAATGGGAGAGAAAGGCCCCCTCAATCCCGAAGCTTGAGCCGACAATGGAGTGTCCCCTGGTTTTGGCATCGCAGGACCCGGTGCCATTGGTGAGATGTTCTCCAGCTTCAGCCACAATGTCTGGGGTTCCACAAACTCCTGCTGCCATGTCTGGGGCTCTGCCAGCTTCAGCTGCCATGTCTGGGGTTCCGCCAGTCCCTGCCGTCACTCCAGAAGGTCCGCCAGTTCCTGTCCTCACGGCTGAGGTGTCACCTGCCATCATGCCTACTGCTTTGGCTGCAGCAGTAGAGTCACCGGAGTCATGGTCGGCGGTAGAACTATAGTTCAGGCAAGTACTCTTTTTTGTCTTTACATTGTCAACATTACAGAGATCTTGTCTTGCTCGTGGCGTGGAGAACCAGTTGCAGCTTCCATCTGCTCCTGAGTTTTCCCCGCCGGCCTCCATTACTGCCAGTGACAGTGACCTGGTGTTTGTCTCTTCCTCCCCTCCCCGTCTGAGGTAGCCGGGTTGGGGATGGATTCCCAGGTGACTGGACTCGAGTTGTCCCACCCTGAGTCGCCTGGTCTTGCTGTTGGTCAGCAGTCTTCGCCTGAGGTCGCCGCTGGTCAACAGTCCTCTTCATCTGGTTTTGCCGCTGGTCAGCAGTCTGTGCCTGAGGTCGCCGCTGGTCAACAGCCTTCGCTTGAGGTCGTCGCTGGTCTACAGCCTTTGCCCGAGGTTGCCGCTGGTCAACAGTCCTCTTCATCTTGTTTCACCACTGGTCAGCAGTTTGCATCTGAGGTCATTACTGGTCAGCTGTCTTCACCTGAGGTCGCTGCTGGTCAGCAGTTTTCGCCTGGTTTCACCGATGGTCATCAGCCCCCTTCATCTGGATTCACCAATGGAAATCAGTCCTCTTCGCCTGGCTTCACTGAAGGTCAGCAATCCTCTTCGTCTGGTTTGACCGAAGGTCAGCAGTCCTCCTCATCTGGTTTCCTCACTGGTCATCCATCTTCGTCGCCTGGTTTCCTCACTGGTCAGCCATCTTCGTCGTCTGGTTTCCTTGTTGTTCAGCAGTCATCGTCGTCTGGTTTCTCCACTGGTCAACCGCCATTGCTGTCTTCTTCATCTGGTTTCTGATGCTGAGCATAGTTGGGGAACCGTGTGCACGCTTTTTGTTAGTCTGATTATTTTCTGTTCATTCCCCATTTCAGTTTAAGTATTGTATCTGATTTTGTGTTTGGATGTATTTTGTTATAGATAGATAGATAGATAGATAGATAGATGTACTTTATTGATCCCAAACTGGGAAATTACAGTGTAACAGCAGCATGACAGTTGACAGCCAAACAACAGAAACACACACGACAGACAAAGGGATTACCCATGGAAAGTAAAAAAGAAACTAACACAACTATAGAACCTATATACATCATAGCTTAATATATGATGATGACCCGTATAAACACATGAATCATCCCATTGCACAAAGAAGGACTATCAGGAGCAGAGTGAAATGTGAGGTACCAGTTAGTCTGTAAGGTGCAGTGTGGCAGCATAGCTATGACCAGAATACAACATCTTAGTGAGTTATTGTACAGTGAAATTGCATGTGGCAGGAAAGATTTCCTGTGCCTGGCCGTTCGACAACGAAGCTGTAGTAGTCTACTGGAGAAAGTGCTTCGCTGCCTATCTAGTGTGTGGTGGAGGGGGTGATCAGGATTGTTCATGATGGATCGCAGTTTATTTAGTGTTCTCCTCTCCACCACTGTCTCAAAGGTCTCCGGTCTGAGACCAATTACAGAGCCAGCCCTCTTGATAATCTTGTCAAGTCTGTTGGTATCTCTGGCCCTGATACTGCTACCCCAACAGACCGCAGCAAAAAAGATGGCGCTGGCGACAACAGTCTGGTAGAAAAGCTCCAGCATCCTGCTGCACACGTTGAAGGATCTCAGTTTTCTCAGGAAATAGAGTCTGCTCACCCCCATCTTGTGCGCAGCATCGGTGTTGGATCTCCAGTCCAACCCGCTGCTGATCCTGACACCCAGATATTTGTAGTCTTCAACCACTCCCACATCCTCCCCCCTAATCTGCAGTGGCTGAGAAGGAGCCTTCCTCTTCCTGAAGTCAATCACCATCTCCCTGGTCTTGCTGACATTCAACCTCAGGTGATTCTGCTCCGTCCACTCCACAAATCTGTCTACCAGTGCCCTGTACTCCCCCTCCTCTCCTCCTCTTATACACCCCACAACAGCTGAGTCATCAGAGAATTTTTGCAGGTGACATAACTCAGTGTTATACTGAAAGTCCGTGGTGTATAAGGTAAAAAGAAAAGGAGAGAGCACAGTCCCCTGTGGCGCTCCCGTATCACTAGCCACCACTCCAGACAAGACACTGCCCAGCCTGACAAACTGTGGTCTGCCTGTCAGGTAGTTGGTAATCCAGGAGATCACAGAGCTGTCAACCCCCATCCCCCGCAGCTTCTCGCCCAGCAGCAGTGGCTGGATGGTGTTAAAGGCACTGGAGAAATCAAAAAAAGTGATTCTCACAGTATCTCCTCCACCATCCAGGTGCTGATGGGCTCGTTGCAGCAGGTAGATGACAGCATCTTCAACTCCTAAATGGGGCTGATATGCAAACTGCAGAGGGTCCAGCCACGTCTCCACCTGCAGCCTCAGGTGGGCTAAGACCAGTCTCTCCAGGACCTTCATCACATGAGATGTGAGGGCAACTGGTCGATAGTCATTCAGATCCGATGGAGATGACTTCTTGGGGACAGGAACCAGGCAGGATGTCTTCCACAGCATCGGTACTCTCTCCAGACTCAGGCTCAGGTTGTACAGGTGTTTCAGTACTGGAGCTAGTTGGTTGGCACAGGTCCTCAGGATCCTAGCGGAGATGCCATCCGGGCCCGAAGCCTTCCGCTGACGGAGTCTCTTCAGCTGTTTCTCCACCTGATCTGTAGTCACCGTGAAGTGAGGGGGGGTCCTGATGCCCCCTGAGGAGGAGAAGGAGGGAGATGGAGAGAGGTTCTGCACGGGAGCGTGGGTAGGGAGGGGTGTGGGGGGGTCTGGTTGTGTTGCTTGGGTGACAGACTGAGTTGAACCTATTAAAAAACAGATTCAGTTCCTTAGCTCTCTCCTGGCTCCCAGATGGCTGCCTGACTCTTCCCTTGTACCCAGTTATTTGTTTCATTCCCTCCCACACATCTTTAGTGTTATTTTGCCTGAGTTTCTCTTCCAACTTCCTCCTATAATTGTCCTTGTACCTCCTCAGCATCTCTCTCAGCTCATGCTGCACTCCCCTCAGCTTCTCCTTGTCTCCAGCCCTAAAAGCTCTCTTCTTTTTGTTCAGAAGTGCTTTCAGGTCACTGGTGACCCATGGTCTGTTGTTGGAGAAGCAGTGTACAGTCTGAGCTGGCATGGTCTTGTCTTCACAGAATCTAATGTATTCTGTGATGCATTTGGTCATATTGTCTATGTCCACCCCATGTGGTTCACAGAGTACGCTCCAGTCTGTCGTCTCGAAGCAGTCCTGCAGTGCATCAGCAGCCTCCTGTGTCCACCTCCTCACAGTCTGTGTATAAGCAGGCTGCCTTTGCACAAGGGGGACGTACTTGGGTGTTAACATGACCATACAGTGATCTGATTTACCAATGGGGGGCAGAGCTGTGGCACTATATGCATCCCTGACATTGGCATACAGTAAATCCAGTGTTTTGTTCTCTCTGGTGGGACAGTCAACAAACTGGTGAAAGTTGGGTAAAGTTTTTCCCACTGAGACAAGGTTAAAATCACCTGTGATGGCCATGAATGCATCCGGGTGCTTCTCCAGTAATGTGGCCACAGTGGAGCTGATGACGTCACAGGCCACCGCTGCGTCAGCTGACGGAGGGACGTAGACGATAACAATTAAAGCGCACTTCATTTCTCGCGGCATATAATAAGGTCTCATACTGACAGCCAGCAATTCAATGTCCGGGCTGCGGCACTTTTCCTTCACATAAATGTGCCTGGGATGACACCACCGCTCATTAACAAGAAGAGCCACGCCTCTTTTTCCTTCTGCTTTTCACGTCTCTGTCCCCCCGTATAGTCTTGAAGCCAGGTATCACTACGTTTACATCTGGGATCTGTGAGTGTAACCATGTCTCCGTAAAACACATGAAACTACACTCACGATACTCCTTTTGTGTCCTGACCAGCGCTGTGATCTCATCTGTCTTGTTTCCCATGGAACGCACGTTTCTGGTGATGATCATCGGTACAGCCGGCTTATGCTTCCTCCTCCTCCTCCTCCTCACCTTCGCTCCAGCCCTTCGCCCGCGGTGTCTCTTCTTCAGCTCGTCCGGGATGAGGGGCTTCACTGCCGGCCGCAGCGCTCCAGGCGCCGGCCTCCTCAGCGCAATCAGCTGTTCATGTGTGTAAACAATGCGTCCACCCCCACCTCTGTTGATCTCCATTGTCCGAGGAAGAGAAAAAGTGACGAAAACTAGAAAAAAAGACCGGCTAAAAAAAGAGAAAAGTTGGTCCAGTCTTAGTCCGAGTATTCCTACAGAGCCCTGGTTAATAAGAGACACACTATATACAGGTATAAAACAGATAGAAACACAAAGACAGAGAGTTGCTGCTGGTACGGCCGCCCTACCTCCAGCGCCATTAAAAAAAAAAAAAAAAAAAAAAAAAAAAAAAGATTTATTTGAGTTTGTCAGTTTCTGCCTGTTCAGGAGAGTTCCTGTTTCTGAGTTTGTTACTATAGGCTTGTTTATTTATATTATGGGTCTTAGCCAAGCTATTTTTGTATTATAATATATATATATATATATATATATATATATATATGCCTGTTTGGACATGAGCCTACCCTCACCTCTGCCTTTTTTCCTCCTGCTGTTTTATTGGTATTTAGTAGCATTGCATTGACATCTAATTTTATCTTGTCTTTACCTTGATAGGTCATTTTCCCCTTTTTGTATTATCCAGTCTGTTTCTTGTTTTGTAACATTTCTTCATTGTCAGTTACCTTTGTTCCTTCTGTGCTTTTATTTTGACAGCGCTCTTTGTTTACCTCCTTTGTTAGCTCAAGCTCGTGGTTTATCACTGTTGTCATTATTTTGGACTGATTATCCTCGCTCCTGTGACCCACACCTGTTAATCATTTGTTTTATTCTCTGTGTCCTATTTAAGGGACGCTGCCTTGTAACTCGGGGTGGTGTCCTCCAGACGTGAGTCCCACGTCCAGTCACTTTGAATCCTGGCATGTGTCCCATGCTTTATTCTCACTCTTACCTAGTGTGTGTCCCACACTTCATCCATCGTAATCCCAGCGTTTCCATATGCCTAATCTCTTTGAATCTCCAGACATGAGTCCCACGTCTACTCCAGCGTTTCCACATGCCCAGCCGCCCGAGTTATTCAGCCATCTCGTTGTCCTGCTTGTAAGTTTTTGTTCCTGCATGTTTGGACTTTTGTGTTTTCATTACACATTTTGCAACTCACAGTTCAGCTTTTGGGTCTTCGTTCCGACCCGCCTGGGCAATTTATGACACATATGGCCGACAAACGGGACTAAGGCAACATTATCAAAAAAATGTTTGAACCAAAAAGGGTGTAACAAAACTAACAAAATAAAAGAAAAAACAAACAAACTAATGGTCAACAGAAAATCTCTGAGCCCACTTCACCCTCCACCAGCCATTAAAATTCATGCATGTGCACATGTGAAAGAAATAAGCAAAATCACACCCTCCCCTGTGCCACCGACTGGAAATAACGAATAATTATGTGACAAAATTCAAAACAAAATAACAGTTTGGCTCCTACAGGGCAGTAAGGAGCTGAGTGCTCATTGACCTGTACTGTAATAGTATCACAGCATGTAATAAAGTTTGAGTTCCAGCACAGCTCTCCTCTCCATTGGTCATTCCGGGTTTCCAGACATAACAATGCTATTTTTACACTCTACTTCCATTTGAGATAAAGGCTGGCACAACTCAATGATGTCATCCTGCATCACAACAGAAAATGTTCTCATTAATATTCAGGAGTTATTTTGGAAACTTGGCGATCTGTAACTGCTGCAAAAAGTTCTACACACAACTCCATTTCAAGAACTTTTTTTTTGTCCTGACCTTTCCGCTCTGTACTGATGTCAACATCTCCCGGCATGCACAGTGTGTAGAAAAACTGAGATTCTAAGAAAGTAGCAGTTGTCAAAAAACAAAAAAAAACGTTAGATTAAAATTCACTCAGCATTCAAGCTGGACACTTTGGACAGCTATGACGCCCACTGCATGAGAGAGACAGCTCAATACTAAGAAGGTTTCGGTTTTGCATTGATTTCGGTTCTGCATTGTTGGAGTGAAGAAAGTTGAAGGCGATAGGCTTTCAATAAAGGGAAGGCGTGAAAAAGATGAAGTGATTCAGAGGAGAGGGGTCGGCCATTGAAGACGGATTGAGTTTATTCTGAGACTTTCTCAGCGGAGTGGCTGTGATTTAAACGGAGGGGAATAGGTGACGATGCCATGGAGAGGAGACTCAGGGACTTCCAACAGATGGCTGAGCACAAGAGGGCTGCGGAGCCACATTTGTGGTCCTGCCAAAAGGACGAGTTTGACTATTGAATAGTTGTTGAACATGACTGGTTTTCCCACTACGGGGTAAGATGGGTTTGGTGAGCTGTGTGTGTGAAAGCCTGGACTGTTCAGGGGAAGGAGTATCAGTAGAATACGTGAGTCACTCTCTCCAACTTTTGGTGATGAATTCCAAATGTGTCACAGACTGGTACGTGTGTGTGTGTGTGTGTGTGTGCGTGGAGTCAATCCTATCCAGGGAGAGCTTATTCATTCTCTGTCATCCTTCTAACTGATGGTCTTTCCTCTCCTCACTTTTCTTTCTCTTCAGTCCCTCACACATACATCAAAAAAAAAAAAGAAAAGCATATTCAATATACTAATTTTCCTTGTGTTTGCACAAATAATTTGTACATTATGTCTTCCCAGTCACCTGCTCTCAGTTGCAGTGACCCATAATGAAATCAGGCCCCAATTTATGCCAAATCCTGCAGCTAGAGAATCCTGAAACTGTCACTTTGGCACCGACTGTGCACCCGAGTCACTTTGCACAAGTGACAAATAAGAGACACGAGCAGAAGTAAACTAGTTATAGAAAGATGATGCAATTCATCTCCAGAGGTGCTTCCTCCCTAAACGGTGAACACCATGCTTCAGATTTAAATGTGTGTGGATAATGCAAACTCTCAGAGCGCTCAAGCACTAGACTGTGACACATTTGGGTTTTATCTGCCCAGTTGTATTTATCTATAGTTTGGATGCTTTATAGTCCTTTTCCCCTGTTATATTTACTCATTTCACTAACACTTTCATGTTTTATCCTTGTCTATACTGCTGAAGAAATACAACTTTTACACCTAATGCTGTTGCAGTCTGAGAGGTAGAACATCGGAAAAAAAAGTCTTTTTAAAGCCTTCCACCACCCTGAAACACAGAAAAATAAGCTCAGTGTCTTCTTTTAATGGTTTGGTAACCACTAGTGTATAAAGATCCATTTTGAACAAATTTCATTTTTTTCCCAATATGGAGATAAAACAGCCTGAAAATAATAGAAGGTGCCCTGCAGTATTAGGTTTTGAACTCATGAATAAGACCCATTTTTTGATATTAGCAACACCTGCATTTCTGTAAATGTCATTAGCAGTGTTTTCCTTGCAAATGTTCTTTTAAATTTGTTACTTTTTTCTTTTACATTTTCAGCTTTTGTTTTCAGTTTGCATTTTTTCTCCTTTTAATTTTGGTACTTTTTAAAAGATAAATTAGTATCTGTTTTCTCATGAAATGGTAACTTTTTTTGGTACATTTTCAAATCTTTTCCTCTAAATGTGTACAATAATATTCTGATGCTGTTTTTTGTTTACACAGACAGAGATCATTGAGTGACCATGGGGAGATCAAAAATTGACCTGATCTCTCAATGATCTCCTAAAGCCTCAAAAAAGCAGTTTCTGTGTAAATGGAAGATCTTTGTACGATTTGTTTGGCAATTTGTAGAGATCTTTGAAAGATCCTTCAGAGAACACTGAATGACCAGTAGAGATCGCTGATGGATCATTGAGTTTGTTGGGCAACCAAAGTAGTATGTATACTGCATATAACTGAGAGGTTTCTAGTGCTCTTCTACTCATTTACACAGCGGTGGAGATTGTTGAGAGATTATTGAAAGATGAAAAAATGGCCAAATGTCTTAATGATATTTCAATGATCTCTCAGTGATCAGCAAGATCTCTCAATGCTCTTCCAGTGATTTTCACAGTTGCGAGATTGTTTTGACTCAGCCCAAAGCAATCTCTCAATGATCACCATGTCATAATTCAGGACAAGAGAGGCTCAAACACTGAGCTGCCACACCAAACAAATACTCAGGCTCAGCTGTAAAAGTTCAGTTTATTGCAAAAACAAAAACCATCCATCCATCTTCTGCTTTTCCAGAGGTCCAGGTCATGGAGGCAGCAGTTAAAGCAGAGAAGCCAAGACTTCCCTCTCCCCAGCCACCTGCTCCAGCTCTTCAGAGAGGATACCAAGGTGTTCCCAGACCAGCTGGGAGATGTAGTCTCTCCAGTGAGTCCTGGGTCTGCCCCGGGCTCTCCTCCCAGAGGGACGTGCCCGAAACACCTCAAGTGGGAGGCGTCCAGGAGGCATCCTGATTAGATGCCCATACCACCTCAACTGGCTTCTTTCAGTGTGGAGGAATAGCAGTTCTACTCTGAGCCTCTCCCGGATGACTGAGCTCCTCACCCTATTTCTAAGGGTGAGTCCAGCAATCCTACGGAGAAAGCTCATTTCAGCCGCTTGTATCTGCGATCTCATTCTTTCGGTCATTACCCAAAGCTCATGACCATAGGTGAGGGTAGGAACATAGATTGACTGGTAAATCGACAGCTTTGCCTTAGCGCTTAGCTACCTCTTCACCACAGCAGATGGTACAACGTCCGCATCACTGCAGATGCTGCTCTGAGCCGTCTGTCAACCTCTCGCTCCATTCTCGCCTGGCCCAAAAACAAAAACCGGTGCCCGCTGGAGCACATGCAGCATACGAGAAAAGAGCAGAAAAGAGATGATTAGACACAGAATCCCCACAAGAGACTGGGAGAACACTCTTACTTCAGAGAGCTGAGGAACCCGGCAGGGGACTCCTGCGTGGGACCAGGGAAACGGGGAAGACGGTGACCTGGGTGGACGTCCGGTGTCTTTGAGTCAGGCAAACGTGATCAGCCCCGGAGTACACACCACTAAGGTGGCAGCAAACCTGAGGATAGAGAAGGACAGGGGAGTAACAAGGTCATGAAATGAATCTTAGCCAAATCGTCCCTATATTCCCCCTCCACCTGCTGGAAATACAACCGGCAGTGAAGCAGGAACCATTTACATCCCCCCACTTCCCCCCCATAGGGGGCAGGCGAAGGAATGGAAATGTTCCTGCAGATGGCAGAAGCTGCCGGGGCAGCAGGTGCAGAAGGAGACACCACACCAGGACGCAACCACAAATGCTCGGTTGTTGTCACCAGTTGCTGGGTGATTGTCTGGAGTTTTTCTGAAAGAAACACGACCTGGTGCTCCGTGGCATCCAAACGCGAGAGTGCCGACTGTTCGCCTGGCGGAGCGCTCACTGAGCCTCAGTCTTGGCTGGATCGTGCTGTCATACATAATTCAGGACAAGAGAGAGGCTCAAATGCTGAGCTGCCACACCGAACGAACACTCACACTCAGATATAAAAGTTCACCAGTTTATTGCAAAACAAAACTTAACACACAAATCTAAATAAGAGTGCATGACTAAAGAAAAGAGCAAAAACAAAAACACACACTTAAATTTACACACAAAAACGGTGCCCGCTGGAGCGCATGCAGCCTACGGGAAAAGAGCAGAAAAGAGATAATTAGAGACAGAATCTTCACAAGAGGAGAATAAGACTGGGAGAACACTCTTACTTCAGAGAGCGGAGGAGCCCGGCAGGGGACTCCTGCATGGAACCAGGGAAACAGGGGAAAGACGGTGACCTGGGTGGACATCTGGTGTCTTCGGGTCAGGCGAGCAGGATCAGCCCTGGAGTACACACCGCTAAGGTGGCTGCAAACCTGAGGAGAGAGAAGGACATGGGAGTGGAAACACAGATCAGCCGAGGAGAAAATAACTTAACGTGGCTTAGACTTCGGTAGCAAACCTAACAATCCAGTGGTGAACTCTTCACACGCTGGCTTTTAAATATGCTGCACAATCAGGAAGCAGCAGGTGTGTCAATCACGCAGGTGTAGGCAATACTCTGGAGCCGGGAAGACAGGAACAGGAGGGGAGGGGGAGCACGCTCGCCTGATCATTCACACACCAAAGAAAACGATCTCTCAAAAAACTCTGAGTGAACTGTCAAGAAGCGCTCAGTGATCCAATTGATCTCCCAGTGATCTCTCAGCGGCCGTTCAATGACCTATCTTGGTTTTTCATCAGATACTCAGCAATCTCTCACTGATCTGTCAAGTCATCTCTACCTTCATTGTGGAAAAATTTGGCTTTCATTGAAAGATCACAGACATTATTGGGAGATTGATGAGATCCTTGAGCACTCGTTGAGAGATTGTTGAAAGATCACTTCCCTTTGGTGATCATTGAGAGATTGTTTTGGAGTGAGTCAGAACTTTGAAGACTGTGGAAATCACTGAAGATTAGTGAGAAAGAATTGAGAAATCTTGGTGATCGCTGAGAGATCAATGAAAGATCTGGCAATTTTTCCATTGCTCAGCGATCTCTCAACAATCTCCACCTCAGTGTAAAGAGGGTATTAGGGACAATGGGAGCAGGTAGTTACACACAAAAGAGTTGAATGCAGTTTCAGAGCCACATGTTGCACATTCTTTGTTATATTATATATATGGTTAATATTGTGCGAGTGCTGTTCATTAAAGATTTTTCCTGACTCACTTCCCATGGACTAAGAGGAATCAAAATTGGCACAGTTATTAGTCTTTCTCTACAGAAGTACCACCAAGGATCACACACTTTTCTAATCGCTTTATGCAGCTGTGGAGACCCTCCCTGTAGAAGTCTGAAGGTTGCATCAGAAGCAACGACTTGACCTCATAAATCAGCATTTCATCATTCTGGAAGTGCTTACCCTTCAAAAATGACCTCATGGTTGGAAAGAGATGGTTTATCTCTTATCTCGTCTCACTTATATTATTGTAATGCCCTTTTTATGTGTTTTAATAAAACTGCTGTTGCCCGCCTTCAGACTGTGCAAAATGCAGCAGCTTGGCTTTTAACCTGGATGAAGAAAAGGGAACACGTTCCCCCAGTTTTATCATCCCTTCATTGGTTGCCAGTTGCTTTTAGATTTCATTTTGAGATTTTAATTTTCACTTTTAGAGCTCTTAATGGCCAAGCCCCTTCATACATCTAAGCCCTCTTGACTCCTTATGCCACGACGTGATCACTAAGATCCTCAGACCGTAGACTCCTGGTGGTCCCTCGGACCAAATTCAGAACCCGTGAAGATTGATCTTTCCAGGCCTCTACACCACGGCTTTGGAACGCATTTCCCCTGTCCTTGCGCTGCCTTGAGTCAGTTGACTCCTTTAAGAAGGAGTTAAAAACTCATTTGTTTAGACAGGCTTTTAGCTCTCATTGAATGGCTTTTATTTCTTCACTGTTTTCTCTTTTTATCCCTATTAATATGAATATTTTATCTTATTTCCATTGATTTTAATTTTTGGGTATTTGTAATTTTTAATTTGCTGTGAAGCACTTTGTGATATATATCTGTGAAAAGTGCTATGCAAATAAACTTTGCTTGCTTGCTTTTAAGTCAGATGGTGTGAGGTTGGGAGAGTAAAGGTGAAGAAGGACTTATAGCTGCAGGACTGTGCTTCTGTCTGGGCAACAATCGAGTCGTCAACCAGAGTGATGTCTTGCAGGAGGTGGACACCTTTGGACAGCATACCACACATCTTGGTTTTGATGGCCTTCCACAATTTCTACAGCAGTGAAGCATAGTAAGTCCTGGTTATTGTGGTACCCTTTGCCAGGAAATCCATCATCAATACTCCATGCTGGTCCCAAAAAAACATGAGCATGACTTTGCCCATCGAGGGTTGGACACATGCCTTCTTCAGAAGTGGTGATGCTGTCATAAATGCCCTTCAGGGCGGAATTAAAGGCACTAATCGCCAGCTGTGAGTTTGCACATTTATTAGGGCAGAACAAAAAACCCACCACAGGACGAGGGCAGGATACAATAATGAGAAATATAAGACGAGGAACGCTCGTCTGGGATAACCTGAAAAAGTGTGGAACACACGCCGGTTGGATACAAAGGATTAACAAGAAAAGTCAAAAGGTACAAAGAATCAGAGGAACTTACGCTCATGCATTGAGGGTTGAGAGTAGGGTGCTTCGCTGGAAAATAGTACGCAGCCCCTTAAATAAGGCTAGAAACCAAATGAAACAAGTGGTCACAGATGTGGGTTAACTGAGCGTGCAGGAGAAAGCAATGAAACAATTTACGCCAGTTGGGAGTGATGAGGGGAGGGAGTGATCGGAGTTGACAGCTGACAGGGCCACGCCCATGCAGGGCGAAACCCCAGAAAGCCACTGAGAGCTGTCAACCCCGAGAGAGGGAACACAACAGAGTGCAAATATAATGGGATGGCAAAAAATAAAGACAAGTAACCTCAAAAATGTAATTAACTAACTATAAAGAACATAGACGGGAAAATAAACCATACTGAGATATGATGCAGGATAAGTGACAAGCTAACCAAGGATAAGATGACAGGGAGGCAACTAAAAATGACAACACAGTAACAAATATGAAACTAGAAAAGCACTCGGAGAGCGCAGACCTCCGCCAAGCGCCACAATTCCCCCCATACAGTGTTTGTGTGTACGTTTTCAGATTCCTTGAGCATGTAAACATATGACTAGCAATTAGATTCACAATGATTATTTGTTTATTTGACAGGGACAGTGCAATAAACACACAATTAATCAATGACAATCAATCTGATAGTGATAGGATTAGTGGTTCAGTAGTAAAAGCATTGCCTCCTTGGCGGAGGTAATAAACTGAAGTGTTGCCGTTGTGTCCATCTCCTCCACTGACGGATGCAAATTTGGTAGACAGGTTGCCGTGGGTTTTATATTATATTGTAACGTGCTGCTCGACATGGCGACGTCCCACTGGGAGGTTCGAACTCACGCCTCCCGCTCCGGAGTCCCGCACTCTATCTGTGTCGCCAATAGGGTCAACCCACTTGGCAAGCCAAGTAGGGTGCTCATATTGAGTTCGCTACAATATTATTTTTTGGGGGGTTGCGCTCTGCGGCAAACGAGAATTTAGAAGCTTCGCCGGCAGAGAGCTCGTTTTTGCGCAGCGCCTATGGCTGGCCGGTGAATTTCTGTCAAATGCGCAGCTCCTATGGCTGGCCGGGGAATTTCTGCCAAAGAATCCGTCGGCGGACAGCTGCCCGTGTGAGGTTTTGCAGTTGCACGCTGGCGGGCCCAGGCCAGCAGTGTTTTCCGCGTCCTTTTGTGCCTAAAACGTTGAAGAACGCAGAGTTTGTGTTGCAGACACGACGACCAGCGCCCTCCATTGCGCCTGTGCACATGTTGAAAATGGCTGTATGTCACAGTGTTGAATGAAAAATGCTTTAAAAAATTCCTGTATCCAGACGGTGAACCGGATCACCCCCAAAATTTAATCAGTTCTTCCTTGTACCATTTCCAACAACGCCTGAAAGTTTCATGGAAATCCGTCCAAGATTTTCTGAGTTATCTTGCTAACCAACAGACAAACAGACAGACAGACAAACAAACACACAGACAAACGCCGGCAAAAACATAACCTCCTCCTGGCCTTTTCGGCCTGGCGGAGGTAAAAAGACAGAAAGACTGAGCCCAGTGGTACCCCCCGCGCTCAGATCATGACAGATGCTTCCATTGCTTTGACTGAGCTTTAGTCTCTGGATTATAGTGATGGACCCATGTTTCATCCTGCATGATCAGTCTTTTGAAGAAGTCCTGCTGGTTTTCTTGGCACACGGCCAAAAGAGCCTAGGAGCACATTCTTTCTTCTGAAAGGTGTGAGCAACCGGGGAACTTATTGTACAGACAACTTCTGCATGTCCACAGACCCTATACTAATCTTGACATCTTGGGCTAGTTAGCAAACGGTGATGTGGTGAATCTCCAAAATGGTATCCTCAACTTGCCAGATAGTGTCTTCATCAATGCCGCACTGTGGTCACCCGGGAATGGGTGCTGTTTCCACCAATGTCCCACCACACTTGAACTGTCGATGGCAGTGCTTGACTTCGTCAAAACAATGGGGCATCCTCCCCATAAGTCTCTTTCATCTCATTGAACATCTCCCGTGGTGTGCAACTTCTCAAGTACAGGAACCTGATGAGCGCTCTGCATTCACCTGACTCCATTATCACACCTTACTCCACCTTAGCACCTGTAAAAGAGAAACTCTCAGGAGTTCAGTGCTACAAATTACCACATGACCTTTATATGTATTATTATACATGTGCAATTTCAGCCTCCTACAAAAACCAGAAGTGGGGAGGAATCACCCTTTAGCCACCCTTCTCCATGGCTTGAGGAAGGTGTTAATATGAAGTTTGATTTTATGACAGTAGCCAATTTCACATGAAAGAGCAGAAAAATACAGGTGCCTCTAATGATTAATTTAGCTTCAATCTGTTTTGGCACAGGACTTTTTTAATGCGATTAGCAACACCTGTGTTTCTCTAAAGTGTCATGTCAAAATGGATATTATGAAAGAGGCCCCTGGAGCTGACTGGTAATTTTGGAAGCTGCAGTGTTGTGTATTAGAAAAGAAAAAATATTCATCTATCTTTGACATTCTTGACAGATTCTGCTACTTTACAAGAATTTCTTTACTTCTGTTTACTGCTGTTCTACCAACTTTCAGGGCAATGCACAAGAGGCTCGTATTCTCAAATTTATGCTTCCCACCTTCATATAAAGCTAAGTGCATGTCAGATCTTATTTTTAGATGCAGGACAGAGAAAGGTCTTCACAATTTCTGTCAAATATAAAAGTCTGATATAAACCATGGTGGCTTGATTCAAGAGAATCTGCAAGCTATTAATCATTTTTAAAGCTCATGAACAGACATACAATACTTGTGGATATCCAGCCAAAATTGAATGAAACTGTAAAAAAAACATAGTTGAAGAAAAAAAGCACCTATCCATTAAGACTCTTTCAAAAGCTGCAGCAGAAGATCCCTGCTAAGGTGGCGTGACTAATAAATCCATTCTGCACTCACATTCCCTGTATCAACTCCCATACTTTTCTAATACCGCGGACATCAAATCCAATTCACTTCCAATATTATTCATGCTCTCACTTAAACCCCCAAAAAGAGACTGAGCCATTACTGGGGCTCAGAAAAACTCCGCCTGGGGAAATTAGGGGGTGTATCGATACAATGGAGTTCAGTGACACATTGAACCCAGTCAGCGGGGATAGAAAAGAATCCCAGTAATCAGCAGTGATCAGTGGAAAATCCAAAATTATATATTAAATTCTGAATGTGCTTTGCTATGTGGATCACATACTTAATGCAGAAAATCACTGCATAGGCAGTGTGGATTTAACTGGAAAGAATTAGATTTACAACCTGACCCATGACCCATCAAACAGTTCTACCATGTCATTGCCAGGCTTCTTGAATCCCCAGAGTTGTGTGTTTCATCGTGTCTTGAGGTCATGATTACACTAAAGGATTCATTAACGTTCATAGACTGGTCAGAATGTAATGTAGTGAATTACATACTGTGGTGGTGCAATTCAATAAATCTTAGATAAAATAGTTGAGTCCTAGTAATGCTGGATTTTTGAGGCATGTCTGATGGATCACATACGTAACCCTCGTATCTAACGTCCGGCAAATGCTGAGGAATGTTCACAAACGTCAGGGTTCATAAAACATTTTTCTTGTTACCAAAAAATTTTGACAACATTCATGCTGAACATGTTCAAAAAATTTTTGTGAATGAACTTTTCCACAAGCAGTTGCAAAATAGTTGTAAACATTCGCAAACAGTTGTAACGCATCGCTAAAGTTCTGTTTGGTTCACCAAGTAGTGATCACTAGCAGCTGTTTAAGACCCTTTATGACAAAACTGGTGGTGACCTAAAGCTGGGTTCACACTATAGTGTTTGGACCCACTTTTACAGATGTTTTGAAAAATCAGAGAAATTAGTCCAAATGTTAGTGAAATTATGTTAATGAGCAGTTTTTTCTAATCCAGCACACACCAACTTTTACAAACTTTTGCTAGCATTTGCCAGCATTGCATTCACCATTGGCAAACTTTTGCCACCTTAGGCTAGTGTATGTGTAGCTGTTGCCAACTTAGGTTAACTTAAACAAATGAATACTCAGTGCAGGTCAGCTGACATTGGCGTCAAGTGACGCTCATATAAAGATCAGCATTTGTGGAGGCTTCCTGCCATTCTGGGCCTGCTTTTGGAGTGAACACATCTCCCTTGGGCATATGTTTCAGTATTTATTTTCATTTGGGCAGTTAGGGAAATGGGGGTAATGGGACTTCACAAAATGTCTAATTTGAAAGGACCAGAATAAGTGTGTGTTTAGAAGGTTAAATTTGCTAGATAGGTCAGTAAAAGATGGGAAAGTATTATTAATATAAAGGCTATCCATCACTGTTAAACCTTTATCGGACCAAGTTTGGAAAGCTAAGTCAGAGCAGGAGGGGAGAAATAAATGATTTCGAAAGATTGGAGAGAGGCTCGAGGATGCATGCAGACCAAAGATCCTCCTAAACTGACCCCAACTCATCAGTGTATTGGAGAATATTGGATTGGGACTAATTTTCAGAGCAGAGAGGGGTAATTGAGAACAAATGACTGACAAGAGTGATAGAATCCATGCACTCTTTGTTCTTTTAATATTTTGTTTCTGAAATGAAAACAGAAGAATTGAAAATAGTTGTTCTCGCCTTGTCAAAATAAAATCGAAATTGAGCAAAAATGACTGTTGTTTTCGTTTTATTCTGTCATTCATAGCCAGAACTGGTGATAGCAACAGAGCGTCGCCATTTTCAAACAAGCCTGAAAAGACTAGCTGCTAAATCTCACTTTAAAATTGGAAAAATGCTCAGAGTTGCAGCATAGACTCATGCGGACATCACCATCTGATGAAAGACAAGAATGACTACCAGAAATATATGCTTATAGAATTCCCATCAGCCAGCAAATAGGACGAAAGGAGGACGTTGTGGACAACTGGATACCAAAGGCCTGGGAGTAATGAAAGGTTGATGTGACCGACCTGTTTTGACCACTTTACAACAGGTTAGGTCTACTTACAAATTATGCTTCTGTTACTTTTTTTTTCTTTTCAGGTTAGTTTGGGGTCCACATGTCGGCTCAGTACGTGATTACTGAGATGATGCTGGTTTCCAGCAGTTTAAATATGACTGGAGTCTCTTTGATTTTATATGATATTTAGTGTTGATATTTGCATTCTGGGTGATTCCAAGGTATTTTTAGGTATTATTTGGTATTATTTGATTGTCTTTTGTATTTTAATATGTCCCACTTTAGAAAGTGATGTTTTTGTCTTTTCCTCCAAGTGTTACAGCTGTAAATTTTTTCTTCCATAAAACTAATTTAATATACAAGTAATCATTTTTATATGACTATGTGGTCATATATACTGTAGTGGTCCATATACAGTATGTGGTCATGACTATCCTATCCGCCCTCCAGTGGGCTCATAATCTGCAGGAGGGATCGTGGGGGTCCAGTGCTATGTGGATTAGGTGGCGGTCAAAGGCGGAGACCTTGGCGGACTGTTCCCAAGCTTTCTAAACTGGCTTTTGGGACGTGGAATGTCACCTCTCTGGTGGGGAAGGAGCCTGAGCTGGTGTACGAGGTTGAGAGATACCGGCTAGATATAGTCGGCCTCACCTCAACACACAGCTCCGGTTCCGGAACCAGTCTCCTGGAGAGGGGCTGGAGCTTGGCCTCTTCTGGAGTTGCCCTGGGCGAGAGGCGACGAGCAGGGGTGGGTATTCTTGTATCCCCCCACCTTGCTGCCTCTATATTGGAGTTTTCCCCGGTGGATGAAAGGGTTGCTTCCGTGCGCCTTCGGGTTGGGAAACGGGTCCTGACCATCATTTGTGCCTATGCACCAAATGATGTTTCAGAGTACCCACCCTTTCTGGAGTCTGTGACTGGGGTGCTGGAGGGTGCTTCTCTTGGAGACTCCATTGTCTTACTGGGGGACATCAATGCGCACCTGGGCAATGACAGTGAAACCTGGAAGGGGGTGATTGGGAGGAACGGCCTGCCCGACCTGAACCCGAGTGGTGTTCAGTTATTGGACTTCTGTGCTAACCACAGTTTGTCCATAATGAACACCATGTTCAAGCATAAGGGTGTCCATATGTGCACCTGGCACCAGGACACCCTAGGTTGCAGGTCGATGATTGATTTTGTTATCGTGTCATCAGACCTGCGACCGTATGTCTTGGACACTCGGGTAAAGAGAGGTGCAGAGCTGTCAACTGATCACCACCTGGTGGTGAGTTGGATCCGATGGCAGGGGAGGATGCCATTCAGACCTGGTAGACCCAAACATATAGTGAGGGTGTGCTGGGAACGTTTGGCTGAGGCCCCTGTCCGGGAGGTCTTCAACTCCCACCTCCGAAGAACTTTAACCACATTCTGAGGGAGTCTGGAGACATGGAGTCTGAATGGGCCATCTCCACCTCTGTTGTTGAAGCTGCGGCCGCAAGGTGGTCGGTGCATCTCGAGGTGGCAACCCCCGACCCAAGTGGTGGACGCCAGTGGTGAGGGGGGCCATTAAGCTGAAGAAGGAGTCCTATCAAGCTTGGTTGGCTTGTGGGACTCCCGAAGCAGCTGAGGTGTACAGGCAGGCCAAGCGGAGTGCAGCTCGGGTGGTTGCTGAAGAAAAAACCTGGGTATGGGAGGAGTTCGGTGAGGCCATGGAACAAGACTTTCGGTCGTCCTAGAAGAGATTCTGGCAAACTGTCCGGCGGCTCAGGAGGGGGAAGCAGCTCCCTGTCCACACTGTGTATGGTGTGGATGGGGCGCTGTTGACTTCGACTGGGGATATCGTTGGGCGGTGGAAGGAATACTTTGAGGATCTCCTCAATTCCACTGATACGCCTTCCACAGAGGAAGCAGGGTTTGTGGACGAGGGGGACGACTCGCCTACCACAGGGGCTCAGGTCGCCAAGGTGGTTAAAAATCTCCTTGGTGGCTGGGCCCCGGGGGTGGACGAGATTCGCCCTGAGTATCTCAAGGCCCTGGATGTTGTTGGGCTGTCATGGTTGACACGCCTCTGCAACATTGCGTGGAGGTCGGGGGCAGTGCCTTTCGCATGGCAAACCGGGGTGGTGGTTCCTCTTTTCAAAAAAGGGGACTGGAGGGTGTGCTCCAACTTTAGAGGGATCACACTCCTCAGCCTCCCTGGGGAGGTCTATGCCAAGGTACTGGAGAGGAGAGTCTGGCCGTTGGTCGAACCTCGGATTCAGGAGGAGCAATGTGGTTTTTGTCCTGGCCGTGGCACATCGGACCAGCTCTTTACCCTCTCGAGAATTCTCGAGTGTTCGTGGGAGTTTGCCCAACCAGTTTACATGTGTTTTGTGGACTTGGAGAAGGCATTTGACCGCGTCCCTCATGTTTTTTTTGTGGGGGGTGCTTCGGGAGTATGGGGTATCGGGCTTCTTGTTACGAGCTATTCGGTCTCTGTACGACCATTGTGAGAGTTTGGTTCGTATTGCCAACACTCGGTCGGACTCATTCCCAGTGACAGTTGGACTCCACCAGGGCTGCCCTTTGTCACCGATCCTGTTCATAATTTTTATGGACAGGATTTCTGGGCGCAGCCAGGGAATGGAGGGTGTCATGCTTGGTGACCACAGGATCTCATCTCTGTTGTTTGCAGATGATGTTGTCCTGTTGGCTTCATCCAGCTATGACCTGCAGCTCTTGCTGGGACGGTTTGCGGCTGAGTGTGAAGTGGCTGGGATGAGAATCAGCACCTCCAAGTCCGAGTCCATGGTTATCAGCCGGAAAAAGGTGGATTGTCCTCTCTGGGTTGGGGACAGGCTCCTGCCCCAAGTGGAGGAGTTTAAGTGTCTTGGGGTCTTATTCACGAGTGAGGGGAAAATGGAGCGAGAGATTGACAGATGGATTGGAGCAGCATCTGCAGTGATGCGGACGTTGTACTGGTCTGTCGTGGTGAAGAGGGAGCTGAGTTCTAAGGCAAAGCTGTCGATTTACCAGTCAATCTACATTCCTACTCTTACCTATGGTCACGAGCTTTGGGTAATGACCGAAAGAACGAGATCGTGGATACAAGCGGCTGAAATGAGCTTTCTCCATAGGATTGCTGGACTCACCCTCAGAGATAGGATGAGGAGCTCAGTCATCCGGGAGAGGCTCAGAGTAGAACCGCTGCTCCTCCACATTGAAAGGAGTCAGTTGAGGTGGTATGGGCATCTGATTAGGATGCCTCCTGGACTTCATCAGCTTGACTTGACTTGACTTGGACTTGACCTGGACTTGATCAGCTTCCTCCGCGACCCGGACCTCCGGAAAAGCGGTAGAAGATGGATGGATGGATGACTATGTGGTGGCACTGAGTGGGGGGTTCTCCACCCAGAGTCGGAAGCCAGAGGGGGAAGATGTAACAGAGGACTGAAGGAGGAAGTGGCACCAGGGTGTCTTAGATGTAACAGAAATGACTAGCCGCACCCCGGGGAGTCAGGAGACACCGGAGTTCACTAGAGTATGAGAGGGAGTGAGAAGCAGGGTTCGTGTTCTGTAATGCTAATGTGCCAGACTGGCTTTGTGCACCCTGAGCAGCCCAGCTGCTGCAACCATTGTACGCTGCACTCAACAAAAAGAAGCCCGCAGAAAACATTGACTGGACACCCAAGCGAGTCCGGGCTTTCTCAGATGCCAAAACAGTGCTCGCTAATGCCGCCTTATTAGCCCACCCTGCCCTGTCAGCGCAGATAGCACTCACCAGGGACACGTCTGACCTTGCCATTGGGGCAGTGGTGGGGCAGTACATCTCTGGTTTGTGGCAGCCTCTCGCATTTTTCAGCTGTACTTTGTGTGACAACGAATGCAAAAACAGTACGTTTACAGAGAGTTGTTGGCCCTCCATCTGGCGATGCGCCACTTCCAATTTTGGCTAGAAGGGTGCGAGTTCACCGCATTCATTGATCATAAGCCACTAACGTACGCAATGTCCAAAGTCTTGGAACCGTGGTCTGTCTGGCAGCAACGACATTTGGACGTGATCTTGGAGTTCGCCACCAACATTCAATACGTTGCCCGAAAGCTTTATGTTGTGGCTGATTGCCTGTCACTCCTGTTAGTCTCCTCGGTCTACATGGGAATAAATTTCCCTGCCATTGCCGCAGAGCAGACCAGGGACGGGGACATTTGCGCGCTCCAGTCCGTGCCTACTGGGTTAAAACTGTAGAGCAGGGTGGTGCAAGAAGGGTGCCCCCGCTTGCTCTGCGACATCTCCACCGGTTGCCCACGCCCGGTGGTTCCGAGCTCTTGGCGCTGCCGCATTTTTGAGTCAGTCCACTCCCTTTCACATCCCGGCATGCGCGCCTCGGTTAAACTGGTGGGGGCGAAATTTGTCTGGCCTCAGTTGCGCAGGGACATGAAAGAGTGGGCTGCAATGTGCATCGCGTGCCAGTGGGCCAAAGTGCACAAGCACACCAAAGCCCCCCTCGAGCCATTCCAAATTCTGGCCAGGAAGTTTGACCACATCCATGTGGATTTGTTGGGCCCTGTCCCACCATTGCAAGGTTTCACGCACCTTTTGACAATTGTGAACCACACCACGTGTTGGCCTGAAGTGGTCCCGCTGGCTTTCACCACGTCTGCGGAAGTGGCTCACGCTTTTTTGTCGGCTTGGGTTGCATGGTTCAGATCCCTGTGGGACATCACTTCTGACAGGGGTCCGCAGTTCATTTTGGAACTCTGGTCCGCGATGGCCCAGAGCCTGGGGGTCAAAATCCACTGCACTATTGCGTACACGTTTTCATAGGTCATTTAAGGCAGCACTCAGAGCTTCACTCATGGATGCAAATTGGGTCAGCCACCTGCCCTGGGTCCTGTTAGGTTTGCATTCCACACCTAAGGAGGATCTGGCAGCCTTCCTGGCAGAACTCATTTTTTTTCTCAGCTGGTGCAGATTCCCGGGGAATTTTTACCGGAAAACCCCACACCCGGGACCCACCTGCCCGCACAATTTTTGTACAGTATAGAGGCTGCTAACATGCTGGGCCCGGCCCACCACTGTCTTCCCTGCACCTTCGTCCTGAAGAGCTTACAGAGCGCCAAGTTTGTTTTTGTCAGGCACGATGCACACAGAACCCTGCTGCGCCCACCGTACGATAGACCATTCAGAGTGCTGGAAACTCAAGCAAAACATTTTGTGTTAGACTTGGGGGGGGGGGGTAAGGAGACCGTCTGCATTGACAGGCTGAAGCCCACTTATGTGTTGGCAGACCAGCAGGTGGTGTCGGCCCAAGCTCCCTGGCGCAGACGCCCACCAACGGTGGTTCCGCGTTCCCTCGGTAGAGAACTGCGCTTGTGAAGCTAACCTTTTTCCCCCCACCCTCTTCTCCTCCACAGACCAGACCAACGTGCCCTCCCACACACCTCGCTAGGAGGGCACTTCGACCGGACCAGCAACCCCCCGCTACAGCTGCTATGGGCGCTGGCTCAATCCCAAGGGATCAGGGGGTTAGTTCCCTTTCTGGGTGTTCGGGGGGAGGGGGGGCTGTGTGGTGACACTGAGTGGGGAGTTCTCCACCTACAGTCGGAAGCGGGGGGGGGGGGATGGAACAGAGGACTGAAGGAGGAAGTGGCACCGGGTGGTGTCAGATGTAACAGAATGGACTAGCCGCACCCCGGGGAGTCAGGAGACACCGGAGTTCACTAGAGTTTGAGAGGGAGTGAGAAGCAGGGTTCGTGTTCTGTAATGCTAATGTGCCAGACAGGCTTTGTGCACTGTGTATATTGTCTTTGGCTCCCTGGGTCTCATGGGGCAGAAATAAAGTGATATACAGTAAAAGGAGGTTCCCAGAGACCCTGGAAAGAGTTTTTTCTGTGTTTTATGTTGGAAGGTGAATAAAGTTTGTGTGTCGTTCAGCTCGCTGTCACGTCTGCTTTCATCTTCCACAATTACCTTATATCTGTCTCCACAAACAGCTTTATTGATTCTAGTCTCTTCACGAACAAGCAAAGTAGTAAGCTCAGAAAAATAGACTTAGTCTAATGTTCTATTTCTCTGTGTGTCAGATGTACTGGATTTAGATTAATGGGTTTATAGGTGTTTTATTTTTGGTACAAGTATTCATATAAATATGAATGTGAGTAGGAATGAAGATTTCCTTTCATTACACTCAGATTCTCGTAGGGCACCAGTCCAGATAATGGACAGTTTTATTAACAATTCTTTATTTGTACCAATTATGGATCAGTCTAAAAAAAAAAGTTCTTGTGAGTTCTTGTCTGCTGATAATTGGGAAGATGGACATGAAATCAAACAATAACTACCATATGTCTTTCAATGGTTTAATAAGAAATGTCAGAATAGGTTAACACATTTGGATAACTTGAGACAGGGAATTCAACATGTATTATGCACATCACAGACTGTTACTGAGTCACCGAGTGTGACCTGTGAATCAAACATTTGTGGAACCCAATAAACCATAGTTTAACGTGTCAGTATTTTGGACCGGGCGGCTTCCTGTGGTAACGTATCATCACTTGCTGTGTTGCTGGCTGTCTGTGTGGTTTGCTGTGTGGTTAGCTCTGTGGTTAGCTCTCCTCATTCTCCTGAGGATTTTTGCCTTTAATTGTATTTTAATCACTTTTTTCCATCTACCGTTAGCTCTCACTTCTGTTTATCAACCCTCTTTCACCCGTGTGCGCACCCAGTGTCACCTAATCACCCTCTTTAGCCTTCTGTTCACCTTTCATCGGTGTTTTTGTTAGCTTCGGGCTAGCCACTAGCCATGACTACTAGCTCTCCTTCCCTTCCTCCTCTGGTGTGCTCTCTCTGTCAGATGTTTAGCTACACTTCTGCCTCTTTTAGTGATAACGGTAAATGTAATAAATGTTGTCTTTTTGAGGTGCTTGAGGCGAGATTGTCTGATTTGGAATCCTGGCTCCGCTGCATTGAAACACCGTCTGCACCAGTTAATAATGACGGACGCTCCTTAGCTGCAGTGGAGCACCCTAGCATAGGGCGGCCTGCTAGCGGTCCTCTGGTCCTCCTCAGCAGCGAGGAGACTGGGTGGGAGACGGTGAGAAGGAAGCATAGTTGCAAGGCCCTGGTTCACCACCAACCTGTTCATGTTTCTAATCACTTTTCCCCGCTCAGCGACACACCCGCTGAGGAAAAAACTCTGATCATTGGCAACTCTGTAGTCAGAAACGTGAACCTAGAGACTCCAGCGGCCATAGTCAAATGCATTCCTGGGGCCAGAGCAGGCGACATCGAGTCAAATTTGAAAATGCTGGCTAAAAGTAACTGTAAATGCTCCACAATTGTTATCCACGCCGGCATTAACGACATCCAACTCCGGCAGTCAGAAGTCACAAAACTTAACGTGGAATTGGTGTGTGACTTAGCAAAAACAATGTCTGCCTCTGTAGTATTCTCTGGGCCCCACCCCAATCTGACTAGTGATGACATGTTTAGCTGCTTGTCATCCTTCAACCACTGGCTGTCTGTGTGGTGTCCTGCAAACAATGTGGGCTACATAGACAATTGGAGCTCATTTTGGGGAAAACCTGGTCTTATTAGACGAGATGGCGTCCATCCCACTTTGGATAGTGCATCTCATTTATCTAACAATCTGGCATCTTTTTTATCCAAATTTCCCAAACCTTGACAACTCAGAGTTGGGACCAGGAAGCAGAGTCGCAGTCTTACATGCCTCTCTGCAGCTCCTCTTCATCCGCCACCCCTCAACTTAGCCTCTGTCTTCCCCATCAGAGAATCATTGTCTGCTCCCTCCAAAGTAAATAAAAATATAATGTATAAGCATCCCAAAGTGGTTAAACAAAAAGTTGTTAAAACTCAAATTAAACATGAAGCATCTAAATTGAATGATTTGGCCTCTGTTTCTACTCAAATTAAAAATTAAAGGCAGTTTGTTAAATATTAGGTCTCTAACTCCCAAGTCTCTGTTAGTCCATGATCTGTTAATTGATCATCAGATTGATTTAATATCCCTTACAAAGACTTGGTTAGGGCAAGAGGATTATGTTGGTTTAAATGAATCAACTCCCTCTGGTTATTTAAACTGTCAAAATCCCAGAAGTTCTGGTCATTGAGGAGGAGTAGCAACAATTTACCATTCCAAATTACTAGTTAATGTAATGCAAAAAACACGTTTTAATTCCTTTGAGGGCCTGGTCCCCAGTATTGGGCATTTTAGCAATTTTAGGCTAAACCCAATTTTATTTGCCATAGTTTATCATCCTCCATCAACCTACTCAGAGTTTTTATCCAAATTTGCCGAATTCTTAACTGATTTAGTGCTGAAATCAGATATATACATGTAGATGTAGCTAGTGATTGCCTTAATTTGGCATTTAATTCAATTATAGACTCGATGGGGTTTTCTTAGAAAGTAGGAAATTCTACCCATTATCTCCACCATACGTTGGACCTTGTTCTGACATATGGCATAGAAATAGAAAAGCTGTTAATGTCTCCTCATAACCCTGTACTGTCAGACCATTGTCTGTTAACCTTTGATTTTACTATTTCTGACTATTTGGCTCCTAAAGAAAAGTATTGCTACAGCAGATGCCTCTCAGATGATGTTGTTACCAAATTCATGCAGATTGTTTCCTCTATGCCATGTGTCAACACAACAGAAATAAGCTATAGACAGCTTGCTCCTTCTGTAATTGATAGCATGGTAGATAGTGTTACAGCTTCTCTGCATCAAACTCTAGACATGGTGACCCCTTTAAAAAAGAAAAAGGCTAATCAGAGATTTCCAACTCCTTGGTTCAACACAGAAACTCGTAGCTTAAAACAAAAGGCTCATCAATTAGAAAGAAAATGGCGCTCCACTAATTTAGATGAAATCTATTTACCTTGGAGAAATCATCTTTTAATTGATAAAAAATCTCTTAGAAAAGCTAGAACGAGTTATTATTCTGCATTAATAGAAGAGAACAAGAATAATCCCAGGTTTCTTTTCAGCACTGGCCAGGCTGACAAAGAGTCAGGACTCTGTCAATCCTATTATTCCCTTAGAGCTTACTAGTCAGGACTTTATGACCTTTTTCAACAATAAAATTTCATCTGTCAGAGATAAAATCAGTCAGAGTCTTCCCACCGTTAACTTAAATACAGAAACTACTACAACTCCTTCAACTGATATCTGTTTGGATCAGTTTACTCCAATTGACCTTTTAGAGTCAGACAAAATAGTTTCCTCATCCAAGCCTTCAACTTGTCTTTTAGACCCTTTTCCTACCAGGTTATTTAAAGAAGTCTTCCCATTTCTTGGTAGCTTTATTCTTCAAATAATCAATTCTTCATTAACTTTAGGCCATGTACCACAGGCTTTTAAAACTGCTGTAATTAAACCCTTACTCAAAAAGCCAACGCTGGATCCAGGAGTTTTAGTTAACTATAGACCAATCTCTAATCTCCATTTCATTTCAAAAATCTTAGAAAGAGTTGTTGCTACGCAATTATTTGACCACTTGCAGGGAAATGGTTTATTCGAAGAGTTTCAATCTGAGTTTAGAATCCATCATAGTGTAATGGGGAACAACCCCGCTTTGTAGGGGGAAAGTCGTAAACACCTGCCCTAGGTAACTACTGGGATGTCAGATCTAAGTCTAAGACCCACAGTGTCAATAGCCCCTGTACCCACGTCAGTGGGTGAGTTGTGACCTGTTTGACTGGACTCTCTGGCTTGAGGAGGGTGGAGTGAATGTGGCTTACAAGGGCCCAAACTCTCATGTGTGAGAGTGTGCTACTTGGCAGCAACAGAGCTAACCGATGGTGGCTCTCTCCCTGTGGTTCTAGCAAACAGGTGGAGCGCCCCTACCCCAGGGCAACTCTTCCTTCCATAAAAGATGGTTATATATTAAGGAGAACCCTTGTCCTTAATGACATCAACACAACAGTGACAGACCCCACAATATGCTGTATTAATATAAACGGAATTCCCAATATTTTAAATCAGGCGTCACCCTTAATCACAGCATCAGTAATAGACTCCTGATACATTAGCCCAAAACCCACAGTCAGAATTTCCCTTCTCTAAAAGAAACAGGATCATTCTCTGTCACCTAAAATTGGAATAAAGCAAGCAAAATAGTCCCAGGTAAAGCAACAACAAAAAAATTTAATCATGATGAAGGTCACAAAAATGGACAGGGACAGAAGTCTTCCTTTTCAGATTAGCAGCGCTGAAGAAAGAATAAAATTCACAAAAACAAAACACAAAAAAATCACAGATAAAACTAAAGGATGTCACTCGAGTCCTGAAGAGACAATTCCAAAAAAATCACTGGATTCACTCTGCTCATCCCCACCACCAGCTATCAGTCCCCAGTGTGGTTAAATCCTCAATGTCCAAAAATGGCAGCTCCTCAGTCCTCTGTCTTTAACGAGGCACACCGACCGCAACATGGCACACAGTTCAATTAAAAAAAATCAAAACTTTACCTCGTCTCCCGTGTGGTGCAGTAACAAATTTAGAACAGTTATCCCAGGCAGAATACAGCAGCTGGCACATTCACACGTAACAGGGGGAAGAGGAGATGCATCGGTGAAATGACGTCTGGATGGCAGGGGTAAAACTCCCACCAGCTTCCACTTTAATCCGGGATCCGGCTGGCTGGGGCAACCACTAACGTCTTCTGGAATCCACCTGGCGGCGAGTGCACGCACTCCGTGCGCTATCTTTGCAGAACAGCCGGACTTTCACTAACAGAAACATGCGTTTGACCCATACGCCTCTCTCTGGGTAATTTACAGGACCGAAGGTGGCTGGATTAATGTAAACAAACTTGAAACAACAGTCCTGCTCGCCGAGTCAATATCCACTTCACCAGCGAGCCACTTAAGCTGTCAGTTTTTTCTTATCCTAGGCAACAGCGGGGCGGAGGAGCTATGGCGGGGCTAATACAGTAACTAGTCAAGCAAAGCCCACATGCAACTTCAAACTGTGTAAAACAAAGAAACAACACTCTGACGATGGGACGTACCATTTTCTCCAAGCAGGTAGCGCCAACGTTCTGACTCAAAACCCACGAGTCCTGTGTGCAAGCCTGGTGACATTTTCATACACTTTCCGCTGCCCTGTCACTCATTCTCTCCAGCCGCCTCCCTGAGTTTTCTCCTTCAGCTCTTCCTGGGCTCCCCTGCGTCTCCTCCTCGATCTTCCCCAGCCTCTTCAACAGCTCAGCCTTCTCTCTCCCATTCGCTCCTTCTGCTGCCTGATAGGCTGCTCTACTTCCCCAGTCGACCTAACTTCCAATTAGGCTGCGACACCTGAAAGGGAGTCTAAGAGGCTGGTATACCATTTTAGGGAGCATATTAAGTATACCGTTACAATAGTACTGAAACAGCCTTAGTGAAGGTCACTAATTACCTCCTTATCACATCTGATAATGGACTTGTTTCTGTACTTGTCCTTTTAGACCTTAGTGCAGCTTTTGATACTATCGATCATAATATTCTACTTTTGATAGATTAGAACACTATGTTGGACTTAATGGAACTTTGTTGCAGTGGTTTAATCTTATTTATCTGATAGGTTCCAGTTTGTTCATGTCACTAATGAGTTTTCTTTCAACTCAAAGCTCAGTCATGGAGTTCCACAGGGATCTGTGCTAGGCCCTACTCTTTTTAGTTTATATGTGCTTCCGTTAGGCAATATTATTAGGAAGCACTGTATACATTTTCATTGTTATGCAGATGACACACAGTTATACCTGTCAATGAAGCCAGATGATAGTAATCAATTAGCCAAGTTAGAAGCCTGTCTTAAGGAAATCAAAGCTTGAATGACTTGTAATTTCCTGCTATTAAATTCAGATAAGACTGAAGTCATTCTTGTTGGTTCAAAAAACTTAGAAATACCTTTCCAAATCAATCTTTTAGTTTGGATGTGGTTACTCTTTCTCTTAATAGCTCTATGAGGAACCTTGGAGTTATTTTTGATCAAGATCTGTTTTTCAATTTACATATTAAATTTGTTTCTAAGACTGCCTTCTATCATTTGCGTAATATTGCCAAGATTAGGAGCATCTTGTCTCAGAATGATGCTGAGAAACTGATCCACGCTTTTGTTAACTCGAGATTAGATTATTGTAACTCTTTATTATCAGGTTGCCCTAAAACATCTTTAAAAAGTCTTCAGTTGATCCAAAATGCTGCAGCAAGAGTTTTAACAGGTACTAGAAAGAGAGATCATATCTCTCTGGTTCTGGCCTCCCTTCTTTGGCTTCCCATAGAGTTTAGAATTAAGTTTAAAATCCTTCTTCTCACTTTCAAAGCTCTAAACAATCAGGCCCCTTTTTATTTAAAAGCTCTGATACTACCCTATTATCCTAACAGAGCACTACGCTCCCAAAATGCTGGATTACCTGTAATACCTAGAATCTCCAAAAGTACAATGGGAGGCAGAACCTGCAGTTATCAAGCTCCTCTCCTGTGGAACCAGCTACCAATCTGGATTCGGGAGTCAGACTCGATCTCTGTTTTTAAGATTAGGGTTAAAACCTTCCTTTTTGATATAGCCTACAATTAGGGAGGGATCATGTGTCTCTGAACCCTCCCTTAGTTATGCTGCTTATAGGTTTAGACAGCCAGAGGACCTCCAATAATGCACTGGGCTTCACTCCTTTCTTCACTCTCAATGAAATATTTTTTTTGCTGGTCATTAACATCTGTTTGTTCTCTCCCATAGATTGAGTCCCCATTGTGCTGTTTGCTCTCTACATGTCTGTTCTTTTCGTCTTCTCTATCCCCTCATCCCCCAGCCAGTCACAGCAGATGACTGCCCCTCCCTGAGCCTGGTTCTGATAGAGGTTTCTTCCCGTTTAAAGGGAGTTTTTGTTCTCCACCGTTGCCAAGCACTTGGTCACGGGAAATCACCTGATTGCTGGGGTCTTTCTGCAATTGTGGGGGTTACTCCTACAGTTGAAAGTGCTATGAGATGACTGTTGTTGTGAAATGGCACTATATAAATAAAGTTGAATTGAATTGAATTGAAATTGAAAACCACAAAATAGCATTGGTTAAGAAAAGTGGATGCAATTTTATGAAGGAAATGATGAGTAAACTATTTATAAAAATAGAAAATTGGTGTTACTCTGAAAACAACGTAAATTAATGAAAGGACAAAATGCATTTTGAAATTCTGATGGGGGTTTGCATGAAATTAAGTTTAAAGAACTTACACCAGGAATATTCTGAAGAATTAAGTTTAAACTAAACAACAGACCGTCAGCCAAGCAGAATCATTGTGTCCCAGTAGGTAGCAGGCGGTCCACTGGATTCTGTTTCAACTAAACCGGCGTGGGTTCTGTTGGAATACTGGCAGACAGGCTCCTTACCATGGTTATGGTCTACTCCCGAGATCACAAATGGGCTAGTTTTTCAGCGGGCTGGCTTCGGTCTTCTCTTATGCACTGAAGAAGGAGTTGATTTATTGTAGAAAGTCCCATCAGAAATTCAAACTGAGGCAACCCCCCCCCACCAAAAAAAAAACAAAAAACAACAACAACAACAACAACAAAAAAACCCATCACAAATCTGTTTCTTCCGATGTTGGTGGTTTAAATGAATTGGTTTAAGCTTAAAAAAAGTAAAAAAAAAAATCTTCTTACACGGTAATTTAAAGAAAAAGATTAAAATAAGAAAAAGTGAACTTCAAAGAAAAGAAAACAATATTCACAGAGCATGACAGGCTCTGGGCCTTACTTGGAAGATTAAAAAAAATGGGAGAGCAGAGAAGTCTGCTCCTGACAGCTTTACCAATTCCCCAAAAAACTGAACAAAGGAAACAAAAAGCAAGTTTTTCTCGGGTGTGGCAGGATGGTACTAAACTTCATGACAACTGGCTGAACCAATTACATTTGAGCTTCTTTGTTTGGCAGAAGTGATAAACTCAACCTAAAAAAGAGATGCAGTGAAGCTTGAAATTCTATTGGTCAGTTAAAGTCCAGCTATGATCTCTCAAAGAGCAGAGAGAGGAGGGGGAGAGACATTTGATATGAGAAGTGAGACCCGACCTTAAGACACATATGTTGCTGAATAAAGCATAAATTCCTTAAACTTTAGTGACTAACATATTCTACTCAATAATAAGGGAACATACAATGTCTCTACATTGTAACTGTAATTAACTTCTTGTAGGCATGCAAAAGGGCTGCACAGTGGCGCAGTGGTTAGCACTGCGGCAGTGCAGTTTACCCTCGGCCGGGGGATCACGGGGATCATGAGATCGTGGGTTCGATCCCTGCCCCCGGCCAACAGTGAGCTGTGTGGAGTTTGCATGTTCTCCCCGTGTTGCATGGGTTTACTCCGGGATTTCTCCGGTTTCCTCCCACATGCCAAAAACATGCAGGTTAGGGATACGGGGCGCTTGCGCACGCAGCGACCGGCAGCTGGTGGCTTGTCACTGGACTGCAGAACAAATCTACCTACGGGTACAAAATAAGTACCAAAAAAAAAAAGTTAATTTCTTCATGAAAATAAAGCAACACATACCAAATCATATCAATAAAAACATTTCACCACCACTGTCCATCCCAGAGTTCAACCATGTCTTCATTAGCGGATACTGTCTTGAGAGAAAGAATATGAATTAATTTATTTGTCCATCATGCATAAATTCCACTGCAAAGAGAGAAAAAAAAATAAATATTCATGATTCGTCCACCAGATGGCACTGAGAAACTGTCTGTTTTTTTTACTGAAGAATCTTGACTCCCAAGTCTGGATTATATCAATTATAAATCTGTCGATTTGGGGCATTCCTTATTGGAGAAGGGTTTAACTTCCACTTTATGGCCGATGGGTAGTGTTACAGCTCTGGTCCTTGGGTGAGAGAAGCAGTTCATGACCAGACTTTTGAGTTGAAACAATTTTTCTGTTATGACTGCTTAGATAATTCAGCCCATGTGCAAGGTGCAGCAACAAAGGGACAACCAAACAGTACACACATTTGAATGTTTTATTAAATAGCAAAAACCACACTGCTACAGAACAGTCACTCACCAGAGGAATGGGCCCGTGGAGAGAGAACGAAAGCTGTTAGCAGAGGAATGGAGTAAGGGAAAATTGGCAAGCCAAATTACCACTTACGTGGCCTCCGAGGGAGTGCCGGCAGGACTCCAGCGGGGAATAGAAGAACCAACAGGATAGGGGACTGCTGGTGGAGCCTAAGCGGGTGGAGGTTACCGTCGTGGGAGGAGAAGTGGGAGGAGAGAGCATGCAGCCCTCAGTGACACACCCGCACGATGGCAGCAACCTGCACAGTGGAAAAAGCACACAGGTTAATAACTTCATTTACCAGTGTTATGATGACTTGCTGTCTTTCAGCGGTAGTATACCCAGACGAGCCAGTGTTGAGTCACAGAAGGATGCCTCCTTAAGTACGCTGGCTGATGAGAGGGCGCAGGTGTGTTCTCTCCCTCAGGTGTGATGATGAGCAGCGGAGAGATGAACGGGAAGGAGGGGGCGTGCTCTCGCCACCCATGACAGGGCCCCCCCTTCTAGGAGTGCCTCCTGGCGTTCCACAAGGTTTGTTGGGATGGGCTTGATGGTAGGACCGGAGCATCTCATTATCCAAGATTCAGGCCGTAGGAAGCCAGGATCTTTCCTCTGGGACGTAGCCCTCCCAATCCACCAAATACTGGAGACCCCGGCCCCGACGGGGAACATCCAAGATCTGGCTGACCGTGTGGGCAGGGTGGCCGCCGATGATCCAGGAAGGAGGAGGTGGCTTCGGGAAGGGGGGGGGTGCAGAGAGGACTGATCGACAGGGGCTTGATGTGTGAGACGTGAAAGGTCGGGTTCACTTGGAAGGTAGGTGGGAGTCTCAGCCGAGCCGAGGCGTCGTTGATAATCCTGGAGATCGGGAAGGGCCCGATGAAGCGCGAAGACAGCTTCTTCGAAGTGGTCTTCAACGGCACCTGACTGGCCGCCAACCAGACCTGCTGTCCCACGGTGTACTTGGGCGCGGGCATCCGTCGCTTGTCCACTGCAGCCTGGTTGCGCTCCACAGAGCAGGTAAGGGCGGCGCGCGTGGATCTCCAGAGGCGCCTACAGTGGTGAGCATGAGCCCCCACGGAGGGAACCGCGACCTCCCTCTCGGTCATGGGCAGGAGCGGAGATGTGTACCACAATGACGCTTCAAAAGGGGTAAGCCCCGTAGACGTGGAAATAGCCGAGTTCATAGAATACTCCACCCAGGTCAGGTGTAAACTCCACGATGAAGGGTGCTCGGCTGCCACGCACCGCAGGGTGGCCTCCAAGGACTGATTGGCGTGCTCTGCCTGCCCATTGCTCTGGGGGTGGTTCCCAAAGGAGAGGCTCACCATTGTTCCCACGGTGCGGCAGAAGGCCCTCCAGACCTGTGATGTAAACTGCAGGCCCCGGTCAGACACGATGACCACTGGGATACCATGGAGTCGAATCACATGATCAGTCAACAGGACGGCTGTCTCCAAGGCTGAGGGAAGTTTGGGAAGTGCCACCAAGTGGACAGCCTTGGAGAAACGGTCCACGATGGTCAATATCACTGTTTTACCATGGGAGTGGGGAAGTCCAGTGACAAAGTCTGCAGGGATGTGAGACCATGGCTGACCAGGGACGGGGAGGGGATGGAGGAGTCCAGACGGGGGGGGGGGGGGGAATCAGACTTGCCCCGGACACAGATCTGACAGGCCCACACATATTCCCGCATGTCCCGCCACAGCGTGGGCCACCAGAACCCCCGCCGAACCTGATCTATAGTGCGGGTGATTCCAGGATGACAGGCAAAGCGGCTGGTGTGACCCCACTGGATGACGTTACTGTGGAGGGCAGCGGGGACGTACAGGTGGTCCGGGGGACACCCTGCTGGCACAGGCTCCCGAGACTGGGCCTGATGGACCCTCTGCTTGATATCCCATGTAACGGCACCGAGGACGCGTGAAGGGGGAAGAATGGATTGGGAGTGGGAAGGGGGCACTACCTGCTATGAATCAAACTGCCGCGATAGTGCGTCTGGTTTGCTAGTCAGAGAGCCAGGCTGGTAAGTGATCGTGAAATTAAATCACTGGAAAAATAAAGCCCAGTGAGCCTGCCTGGCGTTAAGTCGGCGGGCCGACCACAAGTACTCAATGTTCTTGTGATCGGTCCACACGACAATGGTGTGAATAGCCCCCTCTAACCAATGTCTCCATTCCTCTAATGCCAACTAGGGGGCGGCAGTGGCGCAGATGTAGTGTGACCAAATACTGATCGGAGGGTCATAAGTTAACGCCATTTACCATTTACCATTTAACTTAATGGCAAGCAGCTCTCTGTCCCCAACGTTGTGATTCTTCTCAGCCGGCGTAAGCCGACGAGAGAAATACGCGCATGGTTGAAGCTTCTGATCAGAGGATGTGCGCTGTGAGAGAACAGCGCCCACCTCCGAATCAGAAGCGTCCACCTCAAGGACGAACTGGAGCTGTGTGTCGACCTGAGCCAAGATTGGTGTTTCAGTGAACAGGCCTTTTAATTTGGAAAAGGCCTGTTCCGCTGCCTCGGTCCACTAAAAAGGGGACCTTAACAGAGGTCAGAATCAGAATCAGAATAAGTTTATTGCCAAGCACATTTACAAGTAAATAACAGGTAAATATACGAGGAATTTGACTTGACACTGAAACGTCATAAATGGCATTCTCAGGTCTCAGGTCATCAATCAATCAATCATCAATCAGGACATTCTCATTCTCAGGTCAGCTGCATTAAGGGCAGTGCTACCCCACTATAGTTCCTGATGAACTTGCGATAAAAATTTGTGAACCGGAGGAAGTGTTTAAGCTCCCTAAGGGAGTGGGGTGTCGGCTAATTGAACACTGCCCTCACCTTGGCCGGGTCGGCAATCAGTCTCCCTTCAGCCATTATGAAGCCCAAGAAGGAAGTAGATGTTGTGGAGAACTCGCACTTCTCGGCCTTAACATAGAGCTGGTTCTCCAGGAGCTGTTGTAAAACGGCCCTTACATGGACCTCATGTTCCTCTGGCGAGCGGGAGAAAATTAAAATGTCATCTAAATAGACGAACACAAATTGATAGAGCATATCGCGGAGGACATTGCTAATTAACCGTTGGAAGACAGTGGGGGCATCAGTGAGCCCAAACGGCATCACCAAATACTCAAATTGCCCCAAGTGTGTTTTTAAACGCTGTCTTCCACTCGTCCTCCTCACGAATGCAAATGAGATGGTACGCGTTGCGTAGGTCTAATTTGGTAAACACCTGTGAGCGCTGAAGGAGGTCGAATGTGGAATTCAACAAGGGCAGGGGATATTTGTCTTCAACAGTTATAGCGTTGAGCTCTTGGTAATCGATACACGGGCGCAGCAAGCCATCCTTCTTGCTGACAAAGAAGAATCCGGCCCCGAGAGGGGTCAAAGATGGCCGGATAAGGCCAGCGTTCAGCAACTCTTTAACATACCTCTCCATAGCCTTCCTCTCCGGCCCAGAAATACTGTAGAGCCGGCTGGATGGCAGCCTCGCCCCCGGGACAAGGTCCACAGCACAGTCATAAGAGCGATGAGGCGGAAGCGACAGTGCTCTCGACTTGCTGAAGACCTCTCCCAAATCATGATAAACCCGGGGGACAAGGCTGAGGTCCGGCTGCTCGACCAGAGGAGGAGAGACCGGAAGAGATGGAGCACGTTCGGCTGAACTTAGACAAATGGCTAAACAGAACGGACTCCAGGAGGAGATGGAATTACGCCCCCAGTTTATTGTGGGGCTGTGCCTCCGGAGCCACGGATAACCTAGAATCATCGAGGATGATGAATTTGGGAGAACTAGGAACGTTAATTCCTCCAAATGATTCTCAGACAAGAGGATGGCAACCGGCCGCATGCAATAGGTGATAACCGCAACCTCACGGCCAGATATGGTGGTAACACGTTGATGATGGGGCATTTTAAGAGTGGGATTACCCAGGTCCCGGACGAGCCGGGCCAACACAAAATTGCCCTCTGCCCCTGAATCAAGTAATGCCAAGACCCTCCTCTCGACCCCCTAGAAATTACACGAGGGCCGGAACTGAGAAATTGCTGGGGGGAGTTAACTTGGTCCCACCCGCCAGACCCCCCACGGTTACTGATGGGCCGCGTCTTTTGGCCGTTGGGTGCACTCGTCCCGACTGTGCTTCGGTGAATCACAGTACAAGCATGCGCCAGTCCTCCTCCTCCGCCGACGCTCATTGTCAGTTGATTGAAACCGACTGAGGTCCATCGGCAGTGTCAGTCCCAGTCCAGCGGGTGCCCGCTGCGGGGACTGACCCGGAGGAGTGAGAGGAGGCATGTTGCTCCTTCGCGCGCTCACGATAGCGGTTGTCCAACCCCACAGCCTGATCAATAAGACCATCGAGTGTATTGGGACGGCATAAACTGCCAGGTGGAGGAGCCCATGGAGGAACCCATGGAGGAACGCGCTACGTAACGCAACCTCGTTCCACCCCGAGTCTGCCGCTTCGACCCGAAACTCTACAGAGAACTTGGCCACAGACTGGACCCCCTGGCGGAGAGTCATAAGGTGGCTCATTATTTTCCCTGACTTTTGGTGTGGTCGAACGCATGACAAAAGGCAGCCACAAATTGGTCAAACGTGTAACTACAGCTCTCAGGGCTGTCTGATGTGGCCCAACTGAGGGCTCGGTCCCGCAACAGTAAGGTGAAAAACTGAATCTTAGCGATCTCCGTCGGGTACTCCCTCCAACCTGCTCCAAATACATCCGCACCTGGTGTAAAAACTCCTTGCATTACCCCACCTCCCCCGCAAACGGGGCAGGTGTGGGAACGGAGGTGGTACGGCGAACTGGTGGTTGAACAACGGGGGCAGGCTGAGGAGGAGGAGCTGTCCCAGCCAAATGATGCGTGATGGTGTCCAATTGCTGCATCATTGCCTGCAGCTGCTGGTTCATCATGGAGACCTGTTGCTCGGTCACCTCTAAGCGATCCAGAGCAGATTGTCCCCCTGTTGCACCTGCTGAGCCGAGATTAGGGCTGGCTCGTTCTGTCATGACTGATTAGATAATTCAGCCCACGTGCAAGGTGCAGCAACAAAGAGACAATCAAACAGTACACACATTTGAATGTTTTATTAAACAGCAAAAACCGCACTGCTACAGAACAGTCACTCGCCAGAGGAATGGGCCTGTGGAGAGAGAACGAGAGCTGTAAGCAGAGGAATGGAGTAAGGGAAAATTGGCGAGCCAAATTACCACTTACGTGGGCTCCGAGGGAGCACCGGCAGGACTCCAGTGGGGAATAGATGAACCAACAGGGAAGGGGACTGCTGGTGGAGCCTGACTAGGTGGAGGTTACCGTCATGGGAGAAGAAGTGGCAGGAGAGCGCGCGCAGCCCTCAGTGACACACTCGCACGATGGCAGCAACCTGCACAGTGGAAAAAGCACACAGATTAATAACTTCTTTTACCAGTGTTATGAAAACTTGCTGTCTTTCAGCGGCAGTATACCCAGATGAGCCAGCGTTGAGTCACAGAAGGATGACTCCTTAAGTACGCTGGCTGATGAGAGGGCGCAGATGTGTCCTCTCCCTGAGGTGTGATGATGAGCAGCGGAGAGATGAACGGGAAGGAAAGGGCGCACTCTCACTGTCCATGGTATTTTCTTCAACAAAGAATGATTTTATGGATTGGAACCCAAGGCCAACACTACACTGATAAAAGATCTGATGAAAGATCTTCATAATGTGGAAACTGAATACAGTGTGGACCACTTCTCCCAGACTGATGAGAACCAGTTCATGAACCCAACCATCACAGGTGAAAGTCAGTGTCTTAAATGTTAAAGTTACAATACAGAAAAGAGTCCATGCTGTGACCTAAAATCACTTCTGTTTACAGAGGACAGCAGAGAAGATCACTTGTCCTTCACTTCAGCCTGTTCAGGATGTTTCACACCAATCAGGAGCAACCAGGACCCATACCATCATCACCACCACCATGCCCTGTTCTCCCTGTTTTAATTGTTATAATAAAATTTAACAGGACAGCAAAATACATTTTCTTATTTATTTTTTAATTTTCTATCAACATCTTTGCTTAAAACCAGAGGTGGGTAGAGAAACCAGAAATTGTTCTCAAGTAATATTACTGTTATTGGAATTGTTCAAGTATAAGAGTCGTCACCAGAAAAGGTGAGGATGAAAGTATTCAATAAAAAAAGTTACTGGAGTAGTAATGACGGTTCTAAATTTGCAAACTTTTTCTTTTCATATAATTTCTTGTTTTCAAATATACAACTTTCATCCGATAAATCTGAGTTTTTCCACATAAATTAGATCTTTGTAACATCCGTTTTGTCAGTATTCTGAGCATGGTCAGGGAAACATGCTCAGGCTTTGAGTTTATATTGTTTTTTTTGTATTTTCCCAACCTCAGCTTAGTTTGGTCATTGTATTTATGTTCATGGTCATGTCTTTTTCTTGAGTTTGCCATTTATTTCTGTTTACTATGTTTATCATTTGAGTTCTGTCTTGTTATCTTAGTCTTAGTTTAGTCATTATAGTCTTGTTATTAGTATTATGTTTTCATGGTCACGTTTATGTTTTGTTTATGTCTGCCTACAATCAGGAGATTTTTACATACTAAATGCATGTAAAAAGAAGAATACATTATATAAACAATTCTTTAAGTGCAGAACGGAAGAGGCTGAGATCAAATATAAAAGATATAAAAACAAGCTTACTAATATAAAGAGGACTTGTAAGAAAGAATACTACAACAGGATATTAGAGGATAATAAAAATAACTTAAGAGGAATATGGCAAGTACTCAATGGGATTATTAGTTACCGACCTAAGAATGCTAATTATCCAGAATATTTTATTGAAAATGACAATTTGATAAATAATATGGAGGATGTGGTCAGTGGTTTCAATAATTTTTTTGTAAACGCTGGTCCTGAATTAGCAAAATCAATAGTGACACCAGAAACAAACAGTGGTTCTGTAATTGAAATAGAAGATAGAAATCCAAACACAATCTTTTTGGGTGCAGTTACTGAAAAGGAAATTATAGAGACTGTGAGTACATTTAAGAACAAAAAATCAACTGACTGGAATGAAATTGACATGACAATAGTGAAAAAAGTAATTGAAGGAATTGTTAAACCACTCACCCACATCTGTAACCTGTCATTTCAAACTGGTAAATTTCCAAACAAAATGAAAATAGCAAAAGTAATACCACTATATAAAACAGGAGACAGTCATTATTTCACAAATTACAGACCGGTCTCTTTACTCTCACAGTTCTCCAAAATACTTGAAAAAATCTTCACTAAGAGACTGGATGATTTCATTGAAAAACACAACCTCCTTACAGACAGCCAGTATGGTTTTAGAGCAGATAAATCAACATCGTTGGTACTGATCGAACTCATAGAAGAAATTACTAGTTGTAAAGATAAAAAAAAGTTTGCTGTAGGAGTATTTATAGATTTAAAGAAAGCTTTTGACACCATTGACCACAGAATTCTACTGAGGAAATTGGAAAGGTATGGGATAAGAGGGGTCGGACTGAGTTGGGTGGAAAGTTATTTAAGTAACAGACAACAATTTGTACAAATTGGTGAGCACAAATCACCCTTCATGGACATCATTTGTGGTGTGCCCGAGGGGTCAGTTTTGGGACCCAAACTCGTTATCTTGTATATAAATGACATATGCCAAGTATCAAAAATTCTGAAATTTATTTTGTTTGCTGATGACACAAATATCCTTTGCACTGGTGAGAATTTGCAGTAGGTTTTAGAGGTGGTCACAACTGAAATGAAAAGGTTAACGCAGTGGTTCAACAAAAATAAATTATCTCTAAATCTGAAAAAAAAACCCAAAGATTATGTTGTTTGGTAATTATAAAATAAATCATGAAATAATGGTAACGATAGATGATACCAGAATAGAAACAGTACAGAAAAATAAGTTTCTGGGGGTGACGCTAGACAATAAAATCTGCTGGAAACCTCACATCAGTCACATCCGGGCTAAGTTGGTAAAATGTATAGGGATACTGTGGAAGACAAGACACATCTTGGACTATAAATCATTGTTCTTACTGTACAATTCACTGTTTCTACCTTATCTTAACTACTGTGTAGAAGTCTGGGGAAACACCTACAAGACCAACCTACAACCAATATGCACATTACAAAAAAAAAGCTATAAGGATAATAAATAATGTAGCATATAGAGACCATACCAATTCGTTGTTTTTAAAGTCACATGTCGTAAAGTTCATGGATTTAGTTAAATTTAAGACAGCACAAGTCATGTACAGGGCAATTAATAATCAACTCCCAACTAATATACAATAAATATTCAAAAAAAGAGACAATGATTATAATTTGAGAGGAGACTTAAACTTTACAAAACCTAAGATACGAACAACTAAGAAAAGTATGTGCATATCTGTCTGTGGTGTGGATTTGTGGAACAGTCTGGAGCTGGAACTGAAACTATGTACAAACAGAAATCAGTTCAAAAATAGATATAAACATTATTTGCTTAAAGAATATATGTTAGAAGGGTAGTATTTATATGTACAATTCACTATGCTCACTCTGGGACACTATGGAATGGTGGGTGGGACACTGCTGTGTACAGTGGGGCAAAAAAGTATTTAGTCAGCCACCAACTGTGCAAGTTCACCCATTTAAAAGATGAGAGAGGTCTCCAATTTTCATCATAGGTATACCTCAACTATGAGAGACAAAATGAGAAAAAAAAAATCCAGAAAATCACGTCTGATTTTTAAAGAATTTATTTGCAAATTATGGTGGAAAATAAATATTTGGTCACCTACAAACAAGCAAGATTTCTGGCTCTCACAGACCTGTAACTTCTTCTTTAAGAGGCTCCTCTGTCCTCCACTCGTTACCTGTATTAATGGCACCTGTTTGAACTCGTTATCAGTAGAAAAGACACCTGTCCACAACCTCAAATAGTCAGACTCCAAACTCCACTATGGCCAAGACCAAAGAGCTGTCAAAGGACACCAGAAACAAAATTGTAGACCTGCACCAGGCTGGGAAGACTGAATCTGCAATAGGTAAGCAGCTTGGTGTGAAGAAATCAACTGTGGGAACAATTATTAGAAAATGGAAGACATACAAGACCACTGATAATCTCCCTCGATCTGGGGCTCCACGCAAGATCTCACCCCGTGGGGTCAAAATGATCACGAGAACGGTGAGCAAAAATCCCAGAACCACACGGGGGGACCTAGTGAATGACCTGCAGAGAGCTGGGACCAAAGTAACAAAGGCTACCATCAATAACACACTATGCCACCAGGGACTCAAATCCTGCAGTGCCAGACGTGCCCCCCTGCTTAAGCCAGTACATGTCCAGGCTCGTCTGAAGTTTGCTAGAGAGCATTTGGATGATCCAGAAGAGGATTGGGAGAATGTCATATGGTCAGATGAAACCAAAATAGAACTTTTTGGTAAAAACTCAACTTGTCATGTTTGGAGGAGAAAGAATGCTGAGTTGCATCCAAAGAACACCATACCTACTGTGAAGCATGGGGGTGGAAACTTCATACTTTGGGGCTGTTTTTTCTGCAAAGGGACCAGGACAACTGATCCATGTAAAGGAAAGAATGAATGGGGCCATGTATCATGAGATTTTGAGTGAAAACCTCCTTCCATCAGCGAGGGCATTGAAGATGAAACGTGGCTGGGTCTTTCAGCATGACAGTGATCCCATACACACTGCCCGGGCAACGAAGGAGTAGCTTCGTAAGAAGCATTTCAAGGTCCTGGAGTGGCCTAGCCAGTCTCCAGATCTCAACCCCATAGAAAATTTTTGGAGGGAGTTGAAAGTCCGTGTTGCCCAGCCACAGCCCCAAAACATCACTGCTCTAGAGGAGATCTGCATGGAGGAATGGGCCAAAATACCAGCAACAGTGTGTGAAAACCTTGTGAAGACTTACAGAAAATGTTTGACCTCTGTCATTGCCAACAAAAGGTATATAACAAAGTAATGAGATCAACTTTTGTTATTGACCAAATACTTATTTTCCACCATAATTTGCAAATAAATTCTTTAAAAATCAGACAATGTGATTTTCTGGATTTTTTTTTTCTCACTTTGTCTCTCATAGTTGAGGTATACCTATGATGAAAATTGGAGACCTCTCTCATCTTTTAAGGGGGAGAACTTGCACAATTGGTGGCTGACTAAATACTTTTTTACCCCACCGTATATCTGTGCTGTTTGGGGCTGGTTTTGATGTATGGACTGTATGTATGTTGGGATGGATGGGTGTTAATTTTGATATGTACAAAATATAGTTAATTGTTTACTTGGGGTCTTAAATGTGGTAAATTGAATATATTTCACATGGGTTGTATTTATGGAAAAGAGGAGTTGGAGTTAATAAGTGTTCACTTCTTCCTTCTCCCTTTCGAGCACTGTATACTGTCACTTTGTCACACTTGTCATTTGCTTTGCTTTGTTTTTTTTAAATTTTTTTGTTCGAAATAAAGTATGTATCTATCTATCTATCCATCAATCTGAATCAGGCCCTGGCCTTGCTTTTAGTTCATGTTTAGATCCTTGTTATTAATATTATCATATTTTTGGATTGCTTGGGTTTTATTGCCACGGTCATGACTATGTTTGATTTTGATGATTTGTAGTCTTGTAGTTTTGTTGTCATGTTTATTCCTGTCATGCTTTGAGTTTGGGCTTTGGTTTTGACAGCATCTTTTGTTTACTTCCGGTTTTACATTATGAGCTTTTTTCTGTTAATTATTCATGGCTACTTTTGGTTTCTTCATTATATATTGATTGTTAACGGTTGTTCTTGATTTTGCTCCCTTATTTATAGAGGTCACATGTTGCCTTCGGCATGGCGACATTCACACTATCACGTTATTATGCTGTTCTGTTTTATGCTATCTGGTTAAGCTCATCATCACGCCAATTTTTTTTTTTTTTTTTTTTTGCCACATCTGGAAGTCTGGGTTATTTGGAATTAAAGTTGTGCCTAAGAGGAGAAAGTCTGCACATGAGTCCAGTTCTTTGCCCCGGAGGGGCATTCCTGACAGAAGGTCACCATCACACATGGACTCAGCACGCTTGGCTGGGCAGGGAGAGCTAGGGGAGCTTTTCTCGGACTTGGTTCAGTGGCACAGGATTTTTGAAGAGGTGGAGGAGTTGAAACCCGTGGCATTGGCGGTGACTCGCTAGACTGCAGCAAGCAGATCAGAGGTGCTTCAGACGGTTTCCCCAATGCTGAGGACTTTCCTGCTCACCACCGGGCCCCTGCCATCCTCCACTCCACCTGTTACTGTGCCACCACCGGCTCTCTCCCCAACACCACCAGGCTGTCTTTCGCCTGCTGCCAACCCAGCACAGGATGAATCCGCAGTTTGCCGGATCGGGTTCACAGCATCTGTGCCCTCTGACAGCCCTACTGCTGAGGAGCTGAAGGAACGCTGGCAGGTTTTACTTTTGGGAATTGAACTGCTGTTGGATTAAAAACCATGGCTCCTCCCACCATATGCAGTCCTGCTGGGTGGAGAATCACCTGGAGGGTTGGAGTCTGAGTCGAAGATGGAGCGACCCCTGGCTCTGGTGCCCTGCCAACTACACCATATTTCAGCATCCACACCTCCTTGCCAGAAGATTTCTGCAGCCACCAAGACGGATTTGCCTGGGCCTTCAGCTGCAGCAACCAGAACAGCACAGGAACTAAGGCAAGTATATTTTCATTCCTTAATCTCAATAAATGAGAAGTCTTGCCTTGTTCCCTGGGGGGGGGGGGGGGGGGGGGCTCAGTGACAGCCATCCACCTTGACTGAACCCTCACCTCCTGCTGCTGCATCCATTCACCCATCCATCCTCACCTGTATCTCCC